>RJWJ010016138.1:0-34958 GCA_004363605.1 Indri indri
CATTTAGAGGCTTGGTCAGGTTCATGTTTGATTTCTTTTGGCAAGAATATTTCATGGGTGTGCTGTGTTCTTTTTCCAGGAGGCACAAGATGTCTGGTTGTCTTTGGGTACCATTAGCAGCTTTCATTGGTCATTGTGTAGATTCATTAACTTATTAGGAGTACAGATGGCTTTCAAACACATGAAAAGATGCCAACCTCAATTAGAATTTTAAAAATAATATTTTAAAGCATGAGTACTATTTTTTATCTACCAGATTGACGAAGACCAAAGAGCGTTAACACTGATGTTGGCGATAGTGCACAAAAGACAGGCAATTTCACAGGATGCCGGATTTGGCTGAATCTATCACAGTGACAAATGCATGTACCCTTTGGCCCAGCAATTCTACTTCTAGGAATTTATCCTGTGGATACACAGGCACATTTGCAAAATGATGAATACATGAGGTGGTTTGTGGTGTATCGTTTGGATTAGCAAAAGTTGAGAACTACAAAATTGTTCCTCCCTCAAACAGAGTTTCCCACTTGGTATGTTGCAAAGTTGTCACAAGTTGTGGCAGACTTGTCAGTGGCCTGATCATAAGCCCTTGGCACACCCTCAGAGGTCACACACGTGGCTTTGGTAGAAAGTTCTCATTTAAGGGAACAGGTACCCATGTCTCTTTGACCATGGCTTTGTGCTTTACCCAAGCCTGAGGCAGGCAGGAAGTGCCAAATGCCAAGGGGAAAACCTTACAGCAGCCCTCAGCCAATGAGGGGTGAGAGCTGGAGGATAAATACCTTGGTGTTCTTGCCCCCCAGTGATAGAATTCTGAAGGTGTTCCACAGATCTTTCAAAGGATCCCCTGGGGAAGGAAGGGCCCCATTGCCTGAAGTGGCAAGTTCCTCATCATCACACCATATGTTGGCTCCCTGTTGCTCCCTGCTTCACTTCTCCACTTAAACCACTTGCACCTGAATCTTTATTTTAGGCTTCGCTTTTGGAGGAAATCCATACTGAGACAGTTAGAGCTTGGTAGTGGTTTGACAGCACAGCTTGATAAAATTTATAGTACTTACTATAAAAAATAGCACTTACTGTGCCAGACACCATTCTTATGCACGTTATGAGCATTCAATCTGTATAACCACCCCACGAGGTAGGTATGATTATCCTCCCCATTTTTCAGGTGAAGAAACTCAGGCACAGAGAGGTTAAGTCACTTGTCCAGGGGCACCCATCTACCCCAGGCAGTCTGTTTCAGAGTCCTGCTCCAAAACACTCCACTATTCTTCTCTCCTCTGGCCCTGGCTGTTCCATCAGGATGAGCTGAGCATGGCCAAGGTTGGGCTCTTCCCTCTGGCCATCTACTGCAGTGGTCAGCTGTGGAGGGTGGCATCCATGGAGGGTCACCTACCTTCTACAATTTGTTTTCCAGGTGCCCAGGGAGCTTGGCACAAAGTCCTTTGGGGATAGCCAACCAGCTGCAGAGGGATGTCTCACTGCATAAATGACTCGCAATTTAGGGCCCTATCATTATTTTATTATTATTAATATTAGTTTTACAATGCAATTGTAAGTGTTTTTTTTTTGGTGGGGAGGGGAGATTTGTTTTTTACATCAGTGCAATTTGAGCCTGATACGGGGACTTCCTGATGCTGGGACTGGTCATTTCCTACTCTGCAACACATTTACAAACCATCTCATTGGCTATGCCACTATGTTATGTTTATATTTTTTTATTTTGAAAGGAACTTTTTCTGACTTCATGTCCATATTCTTGGTACCTTAGTGTTTTAAGAATGACTTCCTCAACTTCTAACATTGACTTGTTAAAACTTTGGAATATGGCCATTCGATTTCATGAGAATTCACAAGACTCTTTATAATGAAATTATTCAAACTATGTATGAACCTACTGAAATGAGATGGTGTAAATAATTTAAGAGGAAATAAATACTCCACACTCCCATAATTCTAATATTAGTGCATGGATATTTATGAAAAACGAAAAGACATAAATTTATATAGGTCATACATGTTCATTTCCATTATTTTCTATATATTAAGAAAAAGTTCTTATTATTTTTGCCTCATGACAAAGGCTGTGATGGTGGAGTCAAAAAATGTAGAGCTGGACATTATGTAATGAATTCGATCATGATAGAAGTTGCTAGTTTTCCTGCATGACTTGTTAATTTTTTAAAATTGCACAAGCACTGCACACAATCATTATTTAAATGTCTATAGAATTCAGAAGACTATAAAGAAGTGAAGGCTGACTTTCAATCTTTGGCTTGCTAAAAGTTGTTTTTTTCTTTAAAAAAATCATGAATAGGTGTTGAATTTTACAAAATACTATTTTGACATCTACTGAAATAACCATAACTATTTTTTTTGTTAATCTTTCAATACAATGAATTACATAGAAAGAGTTCCTGTATTGAGTCAACCTTGTTTACCTGGAATAAACTCTACTAGGTAATGATGTATCATTCTTTTAATATGATGTTAGATTCGATTTGTTAATATTATATTTAGAACTTTGGTATACATGTTCATAAATAACCTTGACCTAGAATTCCCTCTCCTTTCCTCCCTTCCTTCCTCCTTTAATTCCTTCCTTTCTTCCTCTCTCTTCCTTTGTGCTATACAGCCTTGTCCAGTTTTAATAACATTTATAATTGCCTCAAAAAGAAAGAAAAGAAAGTGAAAGCTTTACATCTTTTCTAGTGCTCTGAACTCATTATTTTAAAATGCCCGAAATGAAAAAGTCCATTTGGATTTAAAATCTGGCTGGGCACGGTGGCTCATGCCTGTAATCCTAGCACTCTGGGAGGCCAAGGAGGGAGGATCGCTTGAGCTCAGGAGTTTGAGATCAGCCTGAGTAAGAAGTGAGACCCCCATCTCTACTAAAAACAGGAAAAATTAGCCAGGCATGGTGGTGTGCGCCTGTAGTCCCAGCTACTCAGGAGGCTGAGGCAGGAAGATCACTTGAGCCCAGGAGTTTCAGGTTGCTATGGACTACACTGATGCCACAGCACTCTAACCTGGGCAACAAAGCAAGACTATGTCTCAAAAAAAAAAAAAAAGAAAAAAGAAAAAAGAAAAGAAACGTGGATTTGAAATCCACTTGATTACAAGAAATATTAACATTGACAAACATAGTCAGTTAAAGAAATATTAGAATGTTTAACTATTTCAATTGTAAGCTTTGGAATATTTAAAATTTTTCTTTTATCTCCTATTTGAGATTACACAGTCTCTTGATGCCTTGATCAGGAATTGTGTGAACTATTTTAATAATAAAACATCATATAAAATGTTGCATTTACAGGACCAAAATCAAGTTTCTTAAGAAACAATTTAAAACATATTTTATGTATTGGATGTTTTAATCAAAAGTTAATACTCCATATCTTTCCCATGAAATATGTTGTATTTCCTTTTTTTCATCACAAATATGTAATATATGGAAATGGAATGAAATATTCTCCAACACCCACACAGACAGTCCCAACCCCCTTCCAACTTTCCGTCTGTGCAATTCTAGTATTTTAGGTATGTGCCATGGCATGCATAAGGCTGGGAATCACTGAGTTACGGGTCTGGTTAAAATTTTTGTGGAATACTACACAGCTAGAAAAAAAAGAATACAGTTGTCATGAGTTGACAATTGTTGAAACTGCCCCATGAGTACATGAGGATTCGTGTCTGAATATGGAAACTTCTACGAGATACATTATGTAGGTGGAAAAAGCCAGGCAAAGTGTGTCTAGTATTTTACCATTTCTGTAAAAAAACAAATTGGGAGGCAGGTTAAAAATATATTTATATCTATGCCAGTATGTGAAAAGACATTTCTGGAAGCATATGGAGAATCTGGGGAAGGAACCTGCGTGGCTATGGTAGGGGTAGGAGCTAGGGATACATTGCTGGGGGGAGGCGGGGAAAGAGGCTGGAGGCTTTGGTCTTGACCCAAGGAGAATGCAACTCTGAGCCCTGCAGAGCTGGGCAAGCTCTGAATCTGGCACCCACGGTCTGGAAGTGTAGATGTGTTCAGGCGAACAGGGCAGAGGATGGCGGACACTGGAGGAGGGTGGCTGGGCGGAAGACAGAAGTCCTGGCCGCTGAGCGAGAGCAGCTTGGTGGGCTTCCAGGTGGCATCTTGCGGCCACCAGGGGTCAGTCAAGCCCGCTCCAGTAAGCCAGCGGGGCGGAGCGCTGGAGGCAGGTCCCGCCTGCAGACCCGCCCTCCGGCTGGAGCGGCCGCCCCCGGAGTCCTTGACCGCATTCCTAGACACCCCCCGACCGCCGGCCGCAGCCACGTGGAATCCCTCCTCCTGGAGAGCCGGCGAATGGCGGGGTCATCCCTGCATCCACCCGTCAGCATGCAGTCCTCCCCCACCTCTGTTGGGTTATTTCGTTTGATTGACCACAACCCTGTGAGATGAGTACTACCATCATACCCATTTTGTAGAGGGAAAGGCTAGGGCATGGAGAGGATAGGTAAGTGGCTCAAAGTCACAAGACCAGGAATGGTGACGCGGGACACACCTGGCCTGCCCACCCTCAAAACCAGAGCGTTAACCAAATCAGGCTTCCTCACTGGTCTGCGGGTTTCCATTCTGCTCCCCCTCTCGGAACCTCCGCAGCAGCCAGAGGGAGGTTTGGGGGCTCTAGGGGGGGACATTGCTCCTTAATTATTACCTTTCTCCGGCTCTCACTGCCCTCAGGATCAAGTTAAGTCCCCTCACCCATCATCATCTTTTTTTTTTTTTTTTTGAGACAGAGTCTCACTTCTTGCCTGGGGCGAGTGCCGTGGCTTCAGCCAAGCTCACAGCAACCTCAAACTCCTGGGCTCAAGTGATCCTACTGCCTCAGCCTCCCGAGTAGCTGGGACTACAGGCATGCGCCACCGTGCCCGGCTAATTTTTTTTCTATATATATGTTTTTAGCTGTCCGATTAATTTCTTTCTATTTTTTTGGTAGAGACGGGGTCTCGCTCTTGCTCAGGCTGGTCTCGAACTCCTGAGCTCAGAACGATCCGCCCGCCTCGGCCTCCCAGAGTGCTAGGATTACAGGCGTGAGCCACCGCGCCTGGCACCCGTCATCATCTTAACCTAGGAAGCCACTCACTCTCAGCTCCAGGCACATGAACTTTCCTTCCGCCTGAGGCCAACCCCTGCTCAAATGGTGCATTTGCTGTTTCTTCCTCGGGCCCACTCTTCTACTTCCCTACTTGTTAGTCAATCATGATGCCCCTTCAGGCGCTGGCTCTTGTGTTACTTCCACCAGGGAGTCCTCCCTGACTCCTGACTTCCAGACAAGCTCAGATCCCATATTAAATGCCATTGGAGCACTGTGAGCCTCTTGGGTTGCAATGGCCTCAGACATGTGCTTCATTTTTCTATTTATAATGGCATCACTATTCCAAAAACCCATCACTGTTGAGTCTTCTCTAAAGCTGCCTCTATTCCATTTGAAATCCTGTGGGACCTACCTCAATAATGTTCTCTCAGGTCTAACCCCTTCATACCTTCTTCCCTACTAAGTCCTTCGTATCTTGCCAGAAAACTGAAGTTTCCTCATGGTTGTCCTTTTTCAACCTCTGCCCTTGTTGGAACTCAGGGAACGATACCCCAAAGTATGGCGCTTTGGCATGCTGAGTTCTTGGAACTAGAAGAGCCTGGAAGGCCTCAGAAGCAAGTTCTCTCTTTCTCCTGCCCTGAGCGAATTCTTCCCCAAGGTGGGTCACAGAAACCAGAACCCCTCTCCTCCAAAGCAAGCCACAAAACCTAGAAATATTACTCTAACCTTCCCGTCTGTGTAGAAGCTGGCCATAAAGAAATTCTCTGACCTACCTATGTCTTGTCTGTCCTAAGACCCTCATTCCAGAAGGGTCCTGTCCTGTACCCGGGAGGAAGGAATACTACACAGAGGCCAAGAAGAATGTGAACAGAAAGGCCTTGTTGGGTTTCCCCACTCAGTCTGTTACCATTAGATCCTTCCCTTTTTGTCCAGCTGTCCAGTGTCCATTGACTCTAAGCATAAAAATGGATAGCTGTCCCTGGGTTTTGGGGTCTTCATTTCTGAAGGCTCCTGTGTCACGTAAAACTTGGATTGAACGCATTTGTCCTTCTCTTGTTAATCTGTCTTGTTATAGGAGTGTCAGCCATGACCCTTGTGATGGCTGAGGAAAGGCAGCATACCTTCCCCCAGCCCACTCCATGGCAGACAGAGCTGTGCTTTGTCTGTCCTCCCCACTAGAATGGATAGTATTGAAAGACAAGGGCTTCCTTTACTTGCAGAATCCCCAGTGCCTAGGGCTGTGCCCATGCAGGGCTCAGTAAACACTTGAGAAGTGGCTATTTGACTGTTTCTCCACTGGAATGACAGCTCCTGAGGGTGGAGACTGTGTCTGCCCTGTTCATACAGTCCCAGTGCCCAGCACACAGCAGGTGCTCAGTAAAAGACCCTGTCAATGTACAGGTTGAGAAATTCGGGCCCAGAGGGAGGAATGGACTTGCTCAAGGCCCTCCCCTGAGGGCAGCAGAGCCAAGACCGGGTACCCAGCTCTCCGGCAGCCCTCCTTCCCCCATCCCGGAGCACACCAGAGCTCAGGCCCTTTGTTCACTGTGTCAACACGGTTTATTACTTAACTTCAATTTCACCTTCACACAGACTATTTCAAAGAGCTGGAACAAGTGTGGGTGGGGGGTGGGGGAGGGACATGTGCCCCTCAGGAGCCAGGACCCCTGGCCGGCTTGCCCGGACCAGGGCAGGGGAGGGAGCGTCAGGCCGTCCAATCTCCGGGCACCAGCTCTCCACGTGCACACGCACAGCAAGCCAGCAGCTCCTCACACATAAATACAGACACGCTTAACAAAAATAGTATATCATCTTCACAAGGAATAAAAACTAGTCTCGAATATGTACAGCAGAGAGCCCAGGGTGACTGGGGCTGGGCCGGGACCCCCAGGACAGGGCAAGGATGGAGCAGAGGAGAGAGGGAAGCCCGAAGGGCTCCTGGCCAGGCCACTCTGTCCTTGGCAGCCCGGCTGCCCAGGCTAGATGGCCCCTTGAGTCTGCCTCACCCCAACCCTGTGCACCAGGCTTTTCTTCTTGCCCTTCCTGCCTGAGGTAGGGAAGACCCGAGGGCTCCCACGGCTGTCCCTACAGCTCCCCTTCACCTCTGAGCTGAGGCCCCTGAACCCCTGGACCCCATGGGCAATAGCCCAAGACAAAGATGCCACCAGCTGATCTCCTTGCAGGAAGTGAGGCAGCTGAAGCCATAAACAGCTCTGGGGCACCATCTGCCTTGGGCTCAGTTGGTCCCTCAGTCATGGTCATGGGAGCCAGGGGAGGGGAAGGGACTATGGTGGTACTAAAATGCAAGGGCCACTCTAGCCTTGGCATGGGGTGCTTCCTGCAGCTATAGCCCCCTCCCTCCTGGGTGGGGCTGGCCTCTAGCCAGAGGCCTCTGGAGGACATTCGGACTGGGAGTGGGGACTTTGGCCAGACCAGAGGTGGGGAGGGAGTCCTGGTCCTTGCTTCTTTATTCCAAGCAGCCTGAATCCCTAATTAGTCAAAACTGGCCCCTAAATGGCTCTTGGGGGCGGGGATGGAAGGAAGAGGAGCCTAGGTCTAGGGGTGGGGTGGGGGATGGGAAATGATCAATTCTGAGGCCACAAACATCGAAACAAAGGCAATCTAGTCTCTCTTTCTCGGGAAGAGGTTCCTAAAACTTTCCAGCTCCCTGGCAGAAAAGCATTTTTGGGGAGGCTAAGGGGTAAGGGTTCCTCCAATCAGGCAGGGCCCTCCTGCCCCCAGCTACAAGCCCTTCCATACCTGCCTGCCTCCATGGGGCAGATTTGGGGGAAACTTTGGGGATTTCGAGGCTGAGAGAACTGAGGTGTGGGGGAAGGTGGCTCTCACAGAAGCGTGGTAAATTCTAGAAAACTAATTGCAGGGGACCAGGTCTGGGCCCAACCCAGTGGTAGGTGGATGGGTGGGCACAGGCTGCATGTAGTGGTTCTCCTGGTGGCAATGGTGGCTGGACGGAGGGATGTGGTGGGGCAGGGCAGGGGATGGGAGGGTGAGTGGATGGTCAGTGTCTGGTCATTTCCGACTGAAGAGCGAGCCCAGCAGAACCACGCCAGCCACAGTCATGCCCGTCAGGAACCAGCGGTTGAAGCGTTCCTGGCCCTTCCGGCTCTCAGCTGCTGCATTGTTTCCGTAGAGTTCCACAAAAGTGTCCTGCAAGGAGAGAGAAGAGAAGGGAAGGCACCCTTTGAGTCCTCCGGATAGCAATGTGGGTGGGTGGGAGAAACAGGTGGCCATCTGCCTGCAATAGTCTGGGTGATTTGAAAAACTGTAGCCACCAGTGCCCACTCTGGGCCAGATAAAGGGTTAAGGGCTGCCCTCTCTCTTGCCCTCCCCCTGAGCTGGGGATGATAAGTCTATGTGATTGCTGAGAAAACAGGTGCAGAGGGGGAAAGAGCTTGTCTGAGGTCAGAGAGCTAGGAAGTGGTACTCGCTCCAGACCCCAAGGTAGGAAAGAGATGGGCAAGGTCAGAGAACGAATGGGCAGGCAGCCAGGTGGCTAGAGCAGAGTGCCAGGGCAGGGGGATGAGAGAGCAGGAATGAGCAGGAGCCAGACCACGTGTGGCCTGGAAGCCACCAGTAGCTTGGGTAGTGCTCTTCACCGCTGCGCCAGGGGGAAGGAGAAGGAGGCATGGGGATAAATCCTCAGAGAGATTAGGGGCAGATTCAAGGGTTGAATGGGTCTTAGGACTTTCAGCCAGACAGAGACTCCTTTTCCCTCTGGAAGGAGCCTGTAGCCAGGGCAGGTTGGTAGATGGGAAGAGCAGAGCAGAGAGGGTAACAACGATGTAGGACTGGCAGGTCCCCATCATGGGGTCTATGAGGTCCTGTCCCTGTCCCCCACCCCAGCAAGTGTGACTTGGCCCAGGAGGAGGTGAGTAACAGCCCTCCACCCTGAAGCTAGGTCAGGAGGGAAGCACATTATATGGGGAAGGAGGAGCTGTGGGCTAAATTACCCAGCTTAGGGTGCAGCCAGCCTGTGGGGCAGGGAGAGGGATGCTGAGAGTATCCTTTCATGAGTGAGCTCTGCACCCACTTTGTCCTTTAATCCTCCCAACAATGCTGCAACGTGGGCTGTCTCTCCCCATTTACAGACCAGGAAGCTGGGCTTCTGAGGGCTGAGGGACTTGATCAAGGTCACCCAGCTTTGTCAGTGGTATAACCAGAATTTAAGCCCAGTGTCCAGCCCTTAGAAGTAAGTGCTCAGTGTGTGTTTGGGGAATGAGTGGGCCACTGGCTGGCTCCAGAGCCCACGCTCTTGCCTCTCTACCAAGCCTCCCACACACCAAGCCTACATTTCTACCTGGTCCCAAACGGCCAATCGGCTGTTCCCCCAGACAGGGCCCACCATCTCCAGTTATCACAGGTCCTGCCCAGTCTGTCACTTGTGACACCTGCCTGGCCCCACTTCTAGTCTTGATGACCACTCTCAGTCCATGCTCCATGCAGAGAAGATTTCTAAAAACACAGATCAAGTTACAGCATGCCTGTGCTCAAAGTCCTCTGGCAGCTTTCTCCTGCACTTAGCAAGCAAGTGGCATTTATTTTTGTATCCCTGGTACCTAGCAGAGTGCCACTGAGCTGCTGACTTGACTGAAAGAATCCTCAACATTTATTAAGCCATTACTGAGGCGGCAGTGAGCCATGAGCCAGAGGCCTTACCAGATGCTTACCATCTATTTGGGGAAAAGGACACTGGGAAAGCCCTCCACTCAGACCACGCTCCAAGCTCTCAGCCTTCCCAAGGCTGGAATAAAGTCCCCATTCCTTACCTGGCCAGCAAGCTCTAGTGGGATCTGGCCCTGAACCCTTTCTGAGGGACGTCCCCACCCCCAGGCCCGCATACTTCACTCTAATCACACTGGCCTCCTTGCTGTTCCTCCAGCTTCTCCTGCCTCAGGCTGTTGCTGCACCTGACCTCCTCCCCCATTTCACTCGTGACTCCATTCAAGTGTCACCTCCTCAGAGAGGCCTTCCCTGACCAGCAGGGAGATAGGGTGGGTACTTTGTGAAATGGTACCAACTCCATCTCTTTCTACCTGTCCCTTTACCTTGCTTTATTTTTCTTTGCAGTACTTTTTTTTTTAAGAGATGGGATGTCACTATGGTGCCCAGGCTGGAGTGCAGCGGCTACGCAGAGAGCGATCCCACTACAGAGCAGCACGGGAGTTCTGACCTGCTGTGTTTTTCACCCGGGCCAGTTCACCCCTCCTTAGGCAACCTGGTGGTTCCCCGTTCCTGGGAGGTCACCATATTGATGCTGAACTTAGTGTGGACACCTGATGGGCATAGCGCACTACAGCCCGGGACTCCTGGGCTCACGTGATCCTCCCACCTCAGCCTCCTGAGTAGCTGGGACTACAGGTGCACGCACCACTCTGCCTGGCTTTTCTTCTCCGCGCTTTTCATAACCCGATTCTGTACTTTGTTCTTGTTATGATTTATCTCCTGTAGAGGTGCTGTCTTGTTTCTATATACCCAGTGTCTGGTGCATAGTTGGTGCTCAATACAAACGTGAATAGAACAATTGTGCCGCATGTTTACTAAGTGCCAGGCATTGTTATCCCATTTCGCCTTCATCAGAATCCCCAGAGGCGCCACATTTCACAGAGAAGATGACTGAGGTTTAAAGTAGGGAACGTTCAGCTAACAGATGGCAGAGCCAGGATCAGACTGCGGAACTGCCTGGCTTCAGAGTGAGTGCTGCTACAGCATGATGCTTCCCTTAAGGGGGGTGGTGGCGGCGGGGGGGCGGGGCAGAGGGACCTGTCCTGTCAATAGTGCTGAAAGGATGCTGAGGAAAAGGAATGTGGGAGCAGGGTGGAGGTGGAGCCCAGGATCCAGGATCTGGGAGACGAGGGCAGTGGCTGGCGTGGAAATGCCTGTCTCCCCCTCATCCCGCACAGCCCCTGCAGGTCCTGGCAGACAAGAAAACTCTTATGGGAGGCTTAATTTTTTCTGCTCCCGAGTTAAGTAGGTCCAGGTGGAGTCACAAAAAAGGCTTATCAGTGATGGAGGAGAGTTCTGGGCTGTGAGGAGCATGGGAGAAGGCCCTGGTTATCCCAAAGGGCCAAATGTCCCACAAGAACCAAGGACACTGGGGTTGCAGCCAAAGTGGGAAAGGCCTGGCTCCCTTGATGGGAATTTTCCTGAAGTAGAGGGCTGGCAGCCACAGGAAATTTTCGGTTCTGAGACTGGGTTGAAGTAAACAGGCCCTGTCCCTGCAAGGGCACAAAGCATTCACTGTCCAGGAACAGTCATTCTAGGGCGGAGGGAACGTTCTCATTTCAGTGCCACAGAGAACAAGGCACTGACCTGCCCCAGTCCTCACTCATGCGTTCCTGGTCAGGACAACCTTCATCTCTACTGCGGCTCCTTTTCCTGGGGAGTGGGGAGGAGGATTTCCAAGGGGCGTGGATTCTGGGGATTGCTTTTGCAGAGAGAGTACGAGCAAAATGGGGCGTGCCGTTCCAGGGCGGGTGCTGCAGAGGCGGTGGTGTGGGTATATTTAGCCCACAGTTCACACAACACACTTGGAAACAAACACAGCCATTTTCTCAGCGGGCGGCTGCTCTGGATAAATAAACAGGATTGCAGAGCAGCTCTGGTCTGGAAAAGCAGAGATAAGCCCCCACTGCTCCTTGGGTGGCTCCCACTGGTATTAGCCAGGCGTGGCATGGTGGGCAAGGGATGAGGTGTAAGAGTGGGTTGCAGTGAAGTCTCTGATGTCGCAGAGGTGTCCAGGAGACCCAGGCCCAAGGGCCTGTCTGCATCCTCAGCTTAGGTCAGAGCAAAGAAGGGGAAGTTTCTCTTTGTAGCTGACTTCCGTATTGGGGTTTTTAGGGCCACTGGGGACAGGCAATGGCTAATGATGGGAGAGTCATGGACTCCTAGCCAGGCATACCCCACAAATCAGCACGGCCAAACCCACCTGCCCATTCTACAGTTTCCCACCACCAGTTTGTGGCAGAGCCTTGACTAGGGACCCAGGTCTCTTAGCTTGGTCTTCAGGAGAAGCCCAGCCTAGGACCACCTTCAAAGTCCTTCCTCCAACATTTCAGAGCCTCCAACAGCCCGGGCCATACACATGGGATGGCCCCGCACTGCATACCCCAGAGTGCTTCAGGCCCTTATGCCTTTGCCAACACTGTGTCCTCTAATTGGTCACCTTCCCCACACCTCCCTTAGTTAGCCAACCTCTACTCAGGCTGCAAGACTCCACTCTGGAGGCCCTTCTTGCTTGCTCATTCCTCCCCCCACTCTGGGATGGATATCTCCTTTGTGCTCCCAGCATCCCTGGACTTTTGTTCATACCATAAATATTTATTGAGCACCTACTGTGCTCCAAGCCTGGCACTGGAGACTCAGCAGTGAACAAGGCTTTCATGGGGCTTATGTTCTAGTCCATTTTCAATGGCAGTGAGATGACCTCCAAGGTGGCAAAGTGAAAAATTCTTAGATATTACAGTGGTTTGTGGCTCTCCACAGGCCACAGTACATGAAGAGATGCATAGTATAGCTGTGGTATTCAAATTTCACAGGAGGGCAATTAGGACAAAAAAGTCTAAAAAGACTCCTTGTGGGGAGTGGGGATAAGCACAGAGAGGATAACAAGAAAAAAACAAGACAATTTCAGAGATGATGGGGCTTTGAAGAAAGTAAGTCAGGGGAGGTAACAGAACACCCAGGGGATTGGGTGTAGGTAGAGTGGTCAGTCAAGAAGCTCTTTCTGAGAAAGTGAGGTTTGAGCTGAGACTGGCATGATAAAGTGGCAGTAGCCATGGGGGATTTAAAAATCTTGGCTAAGAAAGAGCATGTTCCAACAGAGGCAACTGAGGCCCTGAGGCAGGAAGAAGAGGAAGGGGTGTCCCTGGGTTGATGCCTTCTGTCTGTGTGCCAGTCTTCCCCAAGAGTCTGGGGGCTCAGCGCAGGCAGGGACCAAATATGACCCAGGACTGAAACCCAGGGCCCACCCAGACGGACACAGACTGACGTTAGCTAGATCTCTGTCCACAGGCAGCCAACTGAATGATGCAGGTCACCCTGCAGCCACCTGCAACTCTACACAAGTCAGGCGAACAGGTTGCATGATGCCCCAGGGGAAGGGGCCCAAGTGCCAGCGGACCACCCATACTGCCAGGCACTAAAGTATAGCCCCTACTTGAATCTGATCAGTCTTTCAATTCCTGTCCCTCTCCTCTGTCTCTGCCTACATTCCCACTTCTTTCCAGCAGTGTGACTTTGAGCAGGTTACTTTCTTTGCTGGTCCAGTGTCCTTAGTTGTTAATAATAAAATTAATATCTGTTATTATGATAGCTGACTTATATCAAACATTTGAATGTTTCACCTATGCCAGGCATGGAGCTAGAGCACTTTATCCCGACTAGGCCGTATTCCTGAATTACACATACTATCGTATTCACTTGAGAGATCATTTTTTGCCCTATCTTCCGTACTATACTGTGTGTGGTGTTGTCACCTGCATCTCTAGAACCTGGTGCTATACCTAGAAAACAGCAGATGCCATTCTAAAAGAATCTATTTTAGATGAGCAAATGAAGGCTTTCATTTAATCCTCATAATATTTATCAATAGCCCCATTTTACAGATGTGAAAATAGAAGGTCCAGAATTTACTCAAGACCCCTATTTAGGAAGTGGTAAGACTGGGATCTGAGTTCTGGCCTCTCACCCATTCTGACGTCCAATCTTGCCATCTTAGTCCCTGCTATCTGCACAAAGGAAACCTGAACTCCTCAGTGGCAGCAGCTGCTATTTCCTGAGCATTTACCCTGCAAGGCACTCTTTTTGTAGATTAGATTAGTTCATCAGTTGTCCCTACACTCTGTCAGTGGGTACTACTGTTAATCCATCACACAGCCAATGGACCTGCAGCCCACAGATGGTCTGTAACTTGCTCAAGGTCATATAGTGAGCTGGTGACCTAGCTGGGATGCCTACACTAACAATCTGGTTCCAGTGCCTTTACTCCTAACCTCAATGCAGTATTCTGCTCAGTTTCAAAAGGACAATACTTCTAAAGCCCCCATCATGGGCCAGGCGCATGCACGTCTGTGATTGAAGGAGGTCCTCATTCTAAGCCCAGGTAAACTGAGACTCAAAGACACTAAGAGATATGGCTAAAGCAGGTTAAGTGAGAAGCCGGTTTTAAGCCCCAGTATGTTCAGTAGCAAACCCCATATTCTGGGCCAGGGCGATGGCCCTGGGTCCCTCTAAGAGGGTAAAGTGGCCTGAGGCCACCAGCTGAATGAATAAGCTCTGGCTCCAGCCAGCTGAGGGGAACCGGTGCCACAGGAAAAGGATGTGACGAAAACCTGGAGGGAAAGTGAAACCATTCCGTCCTGGCTTTAGTGAGGAACAAGCATCTGTGCCAGACGGGCCCTTCCTTCCTCTTGGGTGACTCTGGAGGGCCCAGGCCCACTGCTTCCTTCCTGCTTGGTTATTTCAGGAAAGAGGTGGGTGGAGAAGAGGAAGGGGCTCCTAGCAGCCAGGGAAAGTGCCAGGGACATCATGATTGTACCTTGCCCTGGCCTTGTCACAGCCATGCACGGGCAAGCTGTGAGTCATCTGCAGAGTCACTTTCTGCTCCTGGCCTCAGTTTCCCTGAGAGAGAGGCTGATAAATGCCTGCTGAATAGACAAACAAGGCCTTGTTAGGAGCTCCCTGGGAGATGGCAAGAAGCGGGGTGGGGCAAAGGAAGAAGCCTTATCACTCTCTTGGCAGGGAGTGGCAGGTGGAGACTTGGAAGAAGTGAGGTTTGTGGTTGGAATCCACTTCCCTTGGCTTTCCTGGGGGAGCTGTTGGTCTCAGAGACATGAGAGGAACACGGCCTTTTCCCCCTAGCCCAGGGATATATAGGCCTGCATGTGGGCAACTTGGAGAGGCAACTCAGTGGGGCAAGGGCAAAGAGAGGGCTGGCCAGACTGCGGTGGGGTCAACACCTCAGTCCAACTAGCACAGCTGTGGGGATCACAGCAAGCTTTTCGACTTCTGAGCCTCAGTTTCTCCTGCCTTGACCTCACAAGGCAGTAGTGGTGAGATCAGGGGGTACCATGGGGGGCCCAAGCCACCTGGGCTTTAGGGAATATTTGGAGGCATCCTCACAGCAAACCCCATGATAATCTTCCTCCAACTCTGCCCCTGTCAGCTGCCAGCCTCTCTTCCTCCGCCTCCTCCCCCAGCATTAGTTCTAAGAAGCTATGCCTGACAGATGTGCTCATTTCTCAGAAAAGGAAGTGGTTGTGCCGGGAGGCGATAACACCTCCGCTGGGGAATCGAGAAAGCTATCGGGCCCAGCAGCTCGAGTATGGGCTCTCCATCTATCCCGCTCAGAACCAGGGTGCTGGGCTTGGGAGCAGAGAGAGAGAATTCGGAAAAACATTTACTGGGGGCAGAGATGCTCGTTTAGGGGCTCACAACCTCCTTCCCTGGAAGTGATGGTGATAAAACAGCTGATATTTACTAGGTACCAGGCATGGTGTTAAGTGTTTTGTGTATAATAATTCACTGAATTCTCACGATAACCCCACTAAGTGCTGTTATTATTCTCCATGTTACAGATGAGGAAGAGAAGTAGAGAGGACAAGTCACACAGTTCATAAGCAGGAGTCAGGATTTGAATCCAGGCAGTAT
Organism: Indri indri; assembly: GCA_004363605.1. Classification (NCBI taxonomy): domain Eukaryota; kingdom Metazoa; phylum Chordata; class Mammalia; order Primates; family Indriidae; genus Indri; species Indri indri. The sequence goes on from RJWJ010016138.1 coordinate 15,741, forward strand.
GGCTCCAGAGCCCAAGCATTTAACTGTTCTGGGCTATGTGCTCATATGCGTTCTTCCCCTGGGATTCTGAGGCCTCCCATCACCTCAACCCTCTCAATTCATCCCTGGTGACTCCCTATTTTTTCACAACTAAATGGCCACAGACCTCCACCCTCCTCCCAGTGTCCAAGGTGAGAAGGACCAAGGTTCACCCTTGGAACAGTCAGAGACTCCAGAGTGATCTTACAACATACCCATACAACCTTCCACGTGATACTCAAGTTCACCCCTAATCCCCGCATTTCACAGATGGGGTTCAGAAAGGTGGAGTGCCAAGGTCACACAGCGGGTCTGTTTCACACCCATGGAAGTTCATAGTCATCCCTACAGCGCTCTCTGCTTATACATTTGTGATGGGGGAGCTCCCTCCTTTTCTGGTGGAGCATTTCATCTTTGGATAGCCCCACTGGAAAATTCTTTCCTGTTAGGGAGCTGAAGCCTCTCTCCCTCTGTCGTCCCATGTTGGCTGGTCTCTCTCCTCTGCTGCTCCTGCTATTCTCCAATGTCAGTTTCATCAGCTGTAAAATGGAGGTGCAATCTGGATGAGGCCGATTCTATTTCTTTTACAGAGCTGGGCTGCTATAGCACAGAGCAGGCAGGTAACCAGTAAGTCTTGCTACCAGACTAAGATGTTTAGCTTTGGACCTCATCTGTAAAATGGGGATAAAAAATGTCCTTATTTCAAAAGAATATTATGAAGATTCAAATGGAAACATATGTAAAGCTCCTAGAACTGTGCACGGCACACAGTTAACTTTGAGTAAATGTCAGCTACTATTAACTGTTCTTACTATTACAGTGGTCCCCAACCTTTTTGGCACCAGGGACTGGTTTCACGGAAGACAATTTTTCCATGGACGGAGGTGGGGTGTGAGGGTGGGGCACAGAGCTCTGTGGCCTGGTACCAGTCCACAGCCCAGGGGTTGGGGACCACAGTACTATTAGACCAAGGTTCAGCTTGAGTCTTGTCCATGGCCTACAAGGCCCTGCAGCATTTCCGCAGTTTGGTCCAGGGCCAGGCTGCTTTATTCCTCACATACCATGTTCTGTTCAGCCTCGGGACCTTTGCTCATGCTGGTCCTTCTGCCAAGCTCTCTCCTACTTATCTCTTAGGTCTTAATCCACAAGTCACTTCTTCTAGGATGTCAGCTGCTCATTTCCTTCCCCATTTGACCATGGGCTCTATCCCCTAGGCCTAGCCCAGTGCAGGGCCCAGAGAAGGTGCTGAAGAGTATGGCTGACTGGTGGACAGTGAGGAGGGACGAGAAGAACAGCTAGTTCCCTCTTTCTTCAGCCTCTTCCTCAATGCATGGCAAAACTAGGATGAGGCCCCAAGATACCAAGTGATTGGGCAGAGTGCCTAGCATTCTCTAGACACCAAGTTCTCCAGGCTCAGGAAGGCGGACACGAAGTTTATGGGAAGGCTCTAGAAAAGACATCTGCACTGTGCTGAGGTAACAGGCAGGAGGGATTGGGGTAGCAACCTACAAACACTAGGGCCAACCTCTCCCTAAAATTCTACTTCCTTACGGGGTCTTTGCCCCAAGTGCTCCATGGTCCGAAGTAGCATCTCCTTCCTTCTCTCCACCCAAAGCCATGCCCACCCCCTTGCCTGGAGCTGATCAGTACTGGGCGCTGCGGAGAACAGAGCCCTGGGCTGACAGTGGATGTGGGTTTCATTTCCCAGCTCCATCACTGGTTTGCCTGGGGTGAATCCGTTCTCCTGTCTGGGACTCTGGGAAAGTCTGGGACTTTCCCCATCTGTTAAGTGAAGGGATCGTCTCAAAGGGCTCTGACAGTGCTACAGTGTGAGGAGGATGAAAGTAACTCACACCTGGACAAAGGAGTGACTACCTGGGTTATCTCTGTCAGGGGTACTGAAAAGATCCATGAACCTGGAGGATGTTATGCAAATAGGAAAAAAAAAAAAAAAGAAAGAAAGAAAAGATCCAGTAATTAGTGTGTAAGGTGAGAGGCAGCATTTCGAAGTAGAAGGATTTGTTGACACAACAGGGTTTGGTCCTCCTCCACAGCAAAGCCTGCTGAGCCTTGCTCGCAAACCTGCAGGACTGCAGGGAGAGAGGGCAACGGGCAAACATGACCCAGCGCAAGCTCCTCGGAGGGAACAGACCTTCCCAGGCTCTAGCTCCCTGTGGCCTGGACCTCTTCACCCTAGCGCTGCCTCCAACTAGTCCAGACAAGTCCCGGGTATTTTCAGCTACCTTTATCTGATCGGAAATGTTTGGAATTCCACAGCAGAAGGCAACGGCTCTGGAGGATTTGGGGAAGGGAGCAAGTCCCTGTAACACTCTTCCCTTCCCTGCCCCCTGTACAGATGAATGCTCACATCCCATGTAACCAAAAACTCAGGGCTAAAGGCTGGGGGGAGGGGTTGCATTTCCTACATTCCGGTTCCTTCTAGCTTTCCCTCCTTTTCATCTCTGCCCCAGTCCACCACCCTAAGGTGCAGAAGAGCAAGATGCCTGAGATGGTACCAGGAGGGCTGGAGAACTCTGATGCCGAGGACAGGACCACCCAGAGGTGTGCTGTTCACAGTCAACACCCAGAGAACTGACAAAATGCAGAATAGCACCACCACCACCACTAGGCCCAGAAGCAACTCACTGTCCCATCTGGTGTGGCACATGGACCACCCAGAAATCACAGAGCATCATTATCTGCGGTTCACAGAGATGGGTAGTTCAACACCCTCCCTGAACAATGAACAGATGTGGAACTAAAACTCAGAGGAGGTGAAGGGACACCCTCAAGGCCTCACATAGGACAGAACAGAGCCTGGCCTCAGGTCTCCTGACCCCTGGAGTCAGACAATATGGCTTCCAACCCCATTTAACTGCATGGTTGCAGGACCTGCGGCAAGAGACGTTACCCCTTCAGGCCCAGCATTCCAGCTATAAAATGATCCAGCTGTACCTACTTCACAGGGTTGGCAGAATTAAATGGTCCATGGTAAGTATTCAATAAATGTTAGCTGTTATTATTTTTTTATAACTGAAAATAAATGGCTCCATTTGTGCTTCTCACAGTGCCTCTCTCACTTGCTGCTATAAACAACAAAAAAACTCCAGCTATTATTTGCTGCTTGAATTCTCAAAAGTTTGCAAATAGGTGCTGTCCCCATTTTACCAATGAGGAAACTAAGACTCAGAAAGGTGATGAGACTTTGCCTGAGGTCACCAGTAAGGATTTGACTCCATAGTATATTAAATTTGCAGTGCAAAAGGATGGATGAAGAGACTTCACTAAGTCCTTCCTTCCTTCAGCCTTTCACCCACCCAATATTGAGAATCTGCTACTCTTAGGCCCTAGAAGTCAGAGATGACTTTGAAGACAGGGAAGTGGTATGCCCCCTGGGTTCCCTGGGTACCTCAAGGGGTGGGAAAGGGAAAGATGTGCTGATGATGCTCTGTGATTAACTTCCTCTCCCCCAGCCCCACGCTGCCAGGCCAGTACTTGCACAGAATTTGTCCCTCTATCTGGGCATTATCTGGGAACAAAATTGATGCCAAGTAGCTTTGATGGAGCTGTTAGATGAGTTTTCTAAGACAGAACATGACCTATTTGTGAGACAGGCTGACCTAAGGAGTTGCAAGAAGGCCCAGACCAGCTGCCCTGCTTAGCTCTGGACACTCATTCAACAAATCTGTACTAAGTGCGCGCCAAGTGTCAGGCACTGTGCTAAGTGCTGAGGATAAAGAAGTGACTAAATCAGATGAAAATTCCTACCTGTATGAATTTATAATCTAATGGGAAGCGACAAGCAATAAACAAATATGACAGATGATGATAAAGTGTTAAAAAGAAGAGTAAGTATGAGAAAGAGGATAGAGAAACATGGAAGAAGGCAGGATTCAAATCTGTGGTCAGGGAAAACTTCTTGAAGAAGTGACATTTGATCAGAGACCTGAATGAAGTGAGGAAACAGGCACTGCAAGGATCCGAGAAAAGGCAGTGGGAACAAGTGCTAAGGCCCTGAGACAGGAACATGCTTGAGGTGCTCCAGGAGCAGGAAAGATGCCAGTGTGGCTGAGGCCCAGTGAATGAAAGGAGACTGGTAGTGATGAGATCTGGAGGTAGCCAAGGGCCAGACTGTGCAGGGCCTTGTAGGCCATTTAAGGACTTGGGCTTGCTCTGTGGAAGCATTGCAGGGTTCTGAGCAGGGGAAGGACATGACCTGACTTTAGTTTTAACAGGGTCCCTCCAGGCTGCTGGGTAGAGACCTCCAGGGGCAAGAGTGGAAGCAAAGAGCTCTGGTGAGAAGCTGATGTGGCCACTTAGGAAAGTATGATGGTGGCTTAGCCACAATGGGGACAGCTGGTGAGAAGCAGTCAGATTCAGAATTTATTTTTGAAAAGTAGAGCTGAAAGGATTTGCTGATGGACTGGATGTGGACTGTGGGAGCTGCTTGCCCTCCCTGGCCCTCTGTTCCCCATCTACAAAAGGCAGGGGAAGAGGCCCTTGAAGACTTTTTTCCAGCTTGATAACTATGGGGACCCGGATGAAGAAAGAGACAAAACAATTTCTGCTGCTTTCATAGAGGCAAATGTGGATGGCAGTAAGAGGAGGAAGGCAGGGGCTGGACAGAGACAGTGAGGCAAAGCGAGGGCAGGGGTCTTCCCAGGCTGAGGCTGTCCCACTTTCAGCATACACATCACCCAACCACCAGGCATGTGAGGGACCATGGAGTAGACACGCTCAGGTGGAGCTAGGACTAGCTTGTTTTATGTTAGGAGGGACTAGGCAGAAGGTACTCAGAGACTGACTGACTGACTAAAAAAGGCAATGCCTGGAGGCCAGATGTGTGCAAGAACTTCCCAGTCCTTCCAAATGAAGAGGAGGTATGCCTGGTCCAAGGGATTCCTCTCCTGTCACTCCTTCTGCATCTATTACATTCTAGGCTGAGCCTTAAGTTCCCATTCTCCACAAATAGGAGACTATGTGGTCTGAAATCACTAAAGCAGAATTTTAGAGCTGGAAGGAAGCGCAAGCACATCTGGTCCACTCTATCCACAGTTTCAGCCATCACTGTTTGGGCTGAAGCGTGTATTACCTCTTATTATTTACTTAACATTTTTATATCAACCAAATCACCTTTTAAAAATTTAAATGTATTGAAAAATTCTTAATTTCCTCCTAAAACCTTTCTGCATCTCTCTTCCTCTTTTTTTTTTTTTTAAAGAGATAGGGTCTCACTATGTTGCCCAGGCTGGTCTTGAACTCTTGTGCTTAAGCAATCCTCCTGCCTCAGCCTCCCAAGTAACTTATTTTTTGTAGAGATGGTATCTCGCTATGCTGCCCAGGCTGGTCTTAACCTCCTGACCTCAAGCGATCCTCCTGCCTTGGCTTCCCAAAGTACTGGGATTACAGGACTGAGCCACCGTGGCTGTCCCCTCTCATGCTCTTCTCCTCAAACGTGCCAAGCATACTCTTCTCACCTTGGAGACTCTGCACTTGTTCCCTCTGTCTGGAATGTTTCTTTCACAGGCTGTTACATGGTTTACTACCCCAGATCATGCAGATCTCTGCTTACATGCCTCATCCTTAGAGGCCTTTCCTAATCGTCCATTATTAAAAAGACAAACACACACCAAAAGCTGCCTAGCCACCCCCCCGCCCCCGTCCAATCACTCTCTGTCCTCTTAGAATGTAAACTTCACGAAGGCAGGTATTCTCAGTAGTTAGAATGGTGGCCAGCATATAGTAGACACTCAGTAAGTGTTTGCTAAATGAATAAATGAAATGAAAAGCAACTTATTATTACTACTATAAACAGAAAACCAGTATCATGTGCCACAGATGGAAATCAACATAAAATACATTGATTATTAAAATTAAAAATGTCCATTTGCATATCACCTATAAGTTATCTTGAAGATCAACAGTACATGTACTGATCTTGGTCCAACACTTTCACAGAGGACATACGTGAGGCCCAGGGCAGGAGAAAGCTCAGGCCAGAGTCAGCCTGCCAACTGTGTGGTCTAGAGCAGCCCCACAGCCCCACCCCCCAGGCTGAGGGCAAAGAGACTGAATCTCAGGGAAGATGTAGCTAGGCTAGACCGACAGAACCTGTCTGAGGGGCCAGGAAAGCCCTCCCCTGGGCCAGGCAGAGCCGGTGGTTCTGCTGAAGAGAACAAAGGCCAAAGAGGAGTGTGCCAGGCTGGAGGATCCTCATGGGGCTGCATCGTGGGGGACGGGCACGTACAAACCTGTAGGTGACGTCCATGGAGACCAGACAGCTGAGAGCAGAAATGAAAACAGGCTAGGTCCCAAAGGGTGGCAGCTTTAATCCCGTAAACACCAGACAGGCATAGGGGTTCGGGTATAGGTCTGGGGACCCAGCTGAGCCCAGGGGGAGGACAGGACCTCCCCAGTCTCTTCTGTCAGTGATGACTTTAAGCCAAGCACCATCAATCCAGTCAGATATCAGACATTAAGGAGGGAACAGACAGAGCCACCCTCTGAGAACTCACATTCCAGATGGTCTCCTCCAAAACCCTCTCCAGTCCCAGCCAGCTCTGCCCATATGGGCCCTTAGAGATTCAATCCTTGCTTAGGAGGGAACATCCTTTTCCCATCCCTGTGGGGTTTAGTGAACTCAGATGCAGGTGCAGGGGGTGAAGCTAAAGCTGTTATAACTGCCAGGCCAGCAATGCCTGACCTACATCTCCATGGTTGGTTGCATGCAAAGAAAAATACCAGGGATTTCCGTTGGTGTTCACCAGATGCAGCTGCCAAGGGAAGGCTGGGCCTTCTGAAGACTTGTGAGCAGGGCAGGATGGGGGATGAGGCTAGCTGGGATAGGCGAGAGGGCTAGGTTCCAAATTATTTCCTGGTTCTGGGGACCTCCCTAGATTTCAGAGATTCTATACAACGTTTATCTGCTTTCTACCAACGTCCTCCACTAAAGCCTTGTTTTTCTTCTAGTATATTATCCTTACTAAGAATTTGGAGAGAGAGAACTGGGTGTGGTGGCTCACACCTATAATCCTAGCACTCTGAGAGACTGAGGCAGGAGGATTGCTTCAGCTCAGGAGTTTGAGACCAGCCTGAGCAAGAGCATGACCCCGTCTCCACGAAAACTAGAAAAAATAGCCGGACACGGTGGTGCATGCCTGTAGTCCCAGCTACCCAGGAGGCTGAGGCAGGAGGATCACTTGAACCCAGGAATTTGAGGTTGTAGTGAGCTATGATGATGCCACTGTACTCTAGCTGGGGTGACAGAGAGAGACTATCTCCAAAAACAAACAAAAAAAGAATTTAGAGGGAAAGAAGAGATGAGATGAGATACAAGATTCTATTTGATAAAAGCTCCCCAAAATAAAGTTGTTCTTATTGTAAACCATTGGCATTTGCAGTGAGGCTTTAGTTTTCCATTGAAAAAAGGCAATTTGAAAGTTCTGCATGGTACTGTGAGAAGGACCTGGACTGTGGGGTCAAGAAATTTGAGTCTACTCCTGCTCTATGGTGGCTCTGTTTGGCTGTGGTCCTGCCAACTAAGCACTGTGGGCCTCTCTTTTCTCATCTGACAAGGGTGGAAGATGGACCAAATGATCTCTAAGGCCCTCTCTCCAGCTCCAAAGCACTATGATCCTGACCTTGGGCAAGTCACTTCACCTTTGGGATTTCATTTTCTTCATATATAAACCAAAGACCCAAAAACACACTGAAAAAAAGCACTATAGGAAATCCTTTGGCATTATTATGCTCCCTTATGTTCTTCACCCATTAGCATATCCCTAGCCTCCCAAAGGGCCTGTTCTTTACTTGGCATTACCCCAACTTGCAAACCCCTGTCCTTGAGAATTAATAGGCTCCAAGAGCTGTGCCATAGGAACCAGAACAGCCTCTGGGTCCCCAGTGCCCTTCTGATGTCAATAAAAAGATCACTGCTCTTTACCGAATGTCCTGTATGTGCCAGGCACTTATGTGATGTGTGTTTCAATTTCGTATTTTACGAATGAAGAAATGGAAGCTCACAACGGTGAATTCACTTGCTCAAGATCCTACGGACATAAAACCCAGATGTGTCTAATTGCAGAGCCTGTGTTCTTCCCACTATAGAAATGAGGATGCAGCACAGATGGTGGAAAGGACTTGGGATTTAAAGTCAGAAGACCTCAGTTTCCTCCAAGGTGAAAGGAAGACCCCCATCTACTTCCTAGCATGGTCAGAGGCTCAAGGCGATAATGTATGGACACGACGAACCACTAGACAAACTTGTTAACGATTCTGCGCTATTACTTTGCGACTCAAGCCTGCATTTCTCCACATTTGAAAAGAGAGTGGAAGGCACAAGCTGTAATATCTTAGAGATACCACAGCCCCACTTCTCTCTGCCTTTTGTCTTACAACAACTCTGCTTCTCTTCTCTTATTCATGTCCTGGCCATCCTCCAGACTCACTTTACCTAGAACCTCCAGGGCCCCCCAGCACAGCACCCACAGTGTTCTCCCTGAGATGCCATGGAATGGAGGGGTTCAGAGTCCCAATTCTATCACTTATTTGCTGTGCAACCGTGGGCTGATCACTGAAACTCTGTGTCTCAGGATCATGTTTACAAAATGGGTATAAGACCTACCTCACAATGCTCAATAAATGTTTGCTAGCAAATATAGTTATGCATCTTTTCTCCTCTGAACTTCTCTAACCCTTTTAGTCTTTTCCATTTACTATGATACTTTCAGTCTCATGAGCTAAGCTGTTGAGAGCTAGGCTTGCACTTTTTATACTTCTCTCCTATTGGAGCAGTGAGCACATGACAGGTGTTCAAAGAACACCTGTTACATGATTGGGAAGTGGGTCCTTTTTTGAAGTCATTATCAGTGGGGCCATATCTGATGACCAGCCACCAATCCTCTGGCATCATGTGGCTGCTCACGCTTAGGCTACTCTGTGCTAAGCACTGGGGTAGGGGTAGGGGGTAAGGGTAATGGAAACTACAGGTCTTCTCTGTAACAGTCAGTGCAAAGTGGAGAAGCCAGACTGGCTCTCCAGAAAGACCATCAAACACTAAGGAAAAGTGCAAGATGCAGAGAGAGCCAAGGGAAGCCGATGGAGACAGAGACCAGGGCTTTTTTTGGGGTGTGGGGTGGGGGGGCGGCAGGGTCTCTCACTCTATTGCCTGGGCTAGAGTGAAGTGGCATTTTTTTTTTTTTTTTTTTTGAGACAGAGTCTCACTGTGTTGCCCAGGCTAGAGTGCCGTGGCGTCATCCTAGCTCACAGCAACCTCAAACTCCTGGGCTCAAGTGATCCTCCTGCCTCAGCATCCCGAGTAGCTGGGACTACGGGCATGCACCACCATGCCCGGCTAATTTTTTCTATATATTTTTTAGTTGTCCAGTTAATTTCTTTCTATTTTTAGTAGAGACGGGGTCTCGCTGTTGCTCAGGCTGGTCTTGAACTCCTGAGCTCAAACAATCTGCCCGCCTCGGCCTCCCAGAGAGCTAGGATTACAGGTGTGAGCCACCGTGCCCGGCCGGCATTTTTTTTTTTAAAGAAATGGGGAATCTTGCTTTGTCATCCAGGCAGGAGTACAGTTGCATCATCATAGCTTACTGCAGCCTTGAACTCCTGGGCTCCAGCAATCCTCTTGCCTCAGCCACCTAAGTAGATGAGACTACAGGCACACACCACTATGCCCAGCTAATTTTTTTTTTTTGTAGAGATGAGGTCTTGCTTTGTTGCCCAGACTGGTCTCAAACTCCTGGTCTTAAGCGATCCTCCCACCTCAGCCTCCCAAGTAGCTGGGATTACAGGTGTGAGCCCCTGCACCCATCCGAAAGTGTCTGTCTTGCATCCAGGGCCTGGCACTAGAAGGCACTCAATAAATGTGCTGAACCAACCTCCACCTGGATGGAAGGTGTTCAGAGAAAAAGATGCTCCTGTAAACTGGCAGGTACCCCTGCTACAGGCCCAGGCTGCAAATGACAATTTAAATCACAACTGCATATATCCTTTCACCCAGCAATTCCACTTCTAGGGATTTACCCCCCACAGATGAATTGTATTTGCACATGGGCCAAATGACAAATATACAGGGTGTTCATTGAGTATCACTATTATAATTGCAAAAGACTAGAAAAAAACAAGCATCTACCAATGGGAACTGGTTAAATAAAGTAAAGAATAGTGTCCTGTGTAGAATGCTGTACAGATATTAAAAAGAATGAGAAAGCTCATTATAGAGTCATATGGAATGAACTCAAGAGATACCATTAAGTGAGAAAGGCCGTGTGCATATATAGCACACAACCATTTATGTAAAAAGAGTGGGAAACATATATGTGTTTGCTTGTATCTACAGAGTCTATTCTCCAGGAATGGGACTCGGTGGCTGGAAGACAGGGATGAGAGGGAGACATTTGTTCCTTTTGAATTTTGAACCACATGAATATATTACCTATTCCAAGAAAATAAGTAAAAAAATTAAAAGGGGGAATGTGCATGCAAGAAAAAAGAGAGAGAGAGAAAGACATCTTCCCACAAGAAGCAGTTGGGACTCCCTAGAAAGAGGCTCTTTGGCTAGTCATTACACTATCAGAGGAAAATGACAACTCTGGTATTTGCATCCGATGACAACAAAATAACACCATTACTGTGTAACCAGCTGCACTAGAGTTGCTACCATCTCTGACCCTTTGTCCTTGGATGCTGTTAAGCTGGGAGAGGACCAGGATCCAATGATGAGGCTCCTCTATCCTCTGGGTTAAGTCTGTCCAGGTAGAATAATAGGCAAAGAAGGTTCTGGTTAAAATAAAAATTATCCCATGGTGGCCCTGGAAGAAAAAAGGGAAGAGAGGGAACCTAATCCTGGAGGAAGCAGGGGTAGTCAGTCTCTAGGGGAAGGGCTGGAAACTGGGTCTGAAAAGCCTCTGCTCCACTGTTCTTCCTCCAAGTCCTCCACCCTTCACTTTCCTGTTTTCCTTATGATTTATCTCCTTCCTGCGAGCTAAGACCACTCTATTCGGGACTCCTAAAAGTAGATGGAGACTAAACTGGCTTGGAAGAAATATAAATGGCTAATAAAACTAAGAAAAGATGCTCTACTTCACAAGTAACCCTGTAAATAATCCTTGGATATTTTAAACTTTTTATATGAGAATATTTAAACATTACAAAAGTAGACATAATGATACTCACTCAGCAACCATTCTTTTCTTGGGGTAGTGCTACTGTCCCATGAATGAGTAGTGAGGGCAGTACTGCTAATGCCTACACAACACATCCTCATCAACCAGAGCTTTGCTTTACTTTGGTGCAATTTTGGGGAAAAAAAAAAAAGATACTCAGCTCCAGCAATTTTCAACTTGGTGCCAATCTGATCTCATCTGTTCCCCAACCACTGTCTCTTAACCCCATATTATTTTGAAGTAAATCACACAGTTTAGTATGTATTTCTAAAAAACAAGGAATCTTAAAGGAAAAAAAAACCCATATAACTACAATACCATTATCACGCCTAAATCTCACCTAAAATTTAAAAACTCCCACATAAATTTGTATTTTAAAAAATCTAAAAAGTCCAATAAAAATGTTGGAAAGGTTTAAAATGTGATCAAAACTGTTGCCCAAAGAGAACATCTTTGTTCGATATGAAATATTAATGCAGTATATATAATAAGCTCTAAGTACAACTTACGTCATAAATAATTTAGATGTATGGCCTTTTAAAACCTACTGAAATGAAAGTATTCCACCAACAAAAACATACTAAGGCTAAGGTGACATAAGAGGCAATTCTGGATCTATTAAGGACTTAAATGTGAAAGGCAAAACTTTAAAACTTTTAGAAGAAAATAATATAGATGAATGTCTTTTGGACCACAAGTTAAGGAAAGAAGGATTTATTCAACATCTTTAGGAAAGGTATAAATCATAGAAGAAAAGATTCAACTACATTAAAGTTAAGACATTCTAGTCATCAAAAGACATAATATAAAGAAAGTGAAAAGAAAAATCGCAAACTGAAAGATTATATTTGTAACGTGTAGACAAAATATTAGTATTCAGAATACATAAGCATTCCTATAAACCCATAAAAAGCCAAATCAAAAGAAAATGAAGCAAAGACTTGAACATTTTACAAAGAGGAAACATGAATGGCCAACAGATGTAAGAAAAGATTTGCAGCCCCACTTGTAATCTGAGAAATGCAAATTAAAACCACAAGATACCATCTCATACCCACCAGCTCCATAAAAATTTAAAAGTCTGACCATATCAAGTATTAACAAACATGTAAAGCAATGGAAACTCATATGCTGCTAGTGACAGTGTAAATGCATACAAACACAGGAAAACAATCTGGCATTACCTTCCCAGCAAGCAATTCCACTCCCGTGTATACCCTACAGCAATACCCTACAGCAATGATTCTCAAAGTGAGGTCCCAGGACCTATAGCAGTAGCAGCATCACCTAAGAACCTGTTAGAAATGCAAATTCTCAGTGCCCCAAACCTGACACACACAATCAACCACTCTAGCGCTGGAGCCTTTCAGGTGATTCTGATGGGCAGCTCAAGTTTGGGAACTCCTGCCAAACTCTGAACTCTTTGAATGGTGCAGTGTGCATGGGCAGGAGGAACACACAGAGTGTTTACAACAGCATTGTCTGAAATAGCAAAAACAAGGGAAGACCCAAATAACCACTGCCAGTAGAATGGATACATAACTTGAGACATACTCATACCAAGGTATGAAAAGGAGCGAACTACAGCTATACATGTAACATGGATGGATCTTACATACATCTTCTGATGAATGAAAAAAGCAAACTGCAGATGAAAACACACAGTACGATGACTAAATGAAGTTTAAAAACATGCAGAAGAATATTCTATATTGTTTATAGATGTGTACCTACACAGTAAAACTTTTCAAAAAAAAAAAGACAAGGGAATGATAAACAAAACTCAGGAATATGGGTAGGGGAGTGGCATAACTGGAGACGGGCACACAAGGGGCTCTGAAGTACTCACATAGTTTGATTTCTTAAACTGGGTGGTTAGTTTACAGTTGATCATTTTCCTGTTCTTCAAACTGTACATAGGCATTAGATATTCTCTGTTGTATTTATGATAAATTTCTTAAAAAAAAAAAAAGTGTACTGAAACTGCAATACTCCAAGCCAGAACTGCAACCACTACCTACATACACAGTGTCCAAAGGGTTAAGCCTGTTTCTCGCCTGTGGGTGGAAGGGCAGGCAGCAGCTGGGGCACAGTGGGAGTTCCTGGCTCCAGCTGGCTCCAGCCTGGATCAAGCACCACGCCCAGGAACTGGCACCTGGAGGGGGGGCGGCTTTTGGACAGGTGGCACCTGTAGCCCTTGGTGACCTGATACATGTGAGGGGCTGGGCCTAGTCAGATGGATGGTGGGCCCCTGTCAGAGCCCCTCCATCTGGTAAGGAAGTTTGCTGGTAGCAGCTTGGAGCTGGTGAGAAGAGGGTCTAGGATGCAGGATGGGGGTGGAGAAGGAAGTGGGTGGGCTGGGCTCAGATACCAAGGGAGGGTGGTGGGATTAGCACCTGCTGAGAATGAGATTAGGTTTCCTGGGAAGGGCTCATCTATCTAATGCTCACCGAAAGCTGTCTCCCTGTGGCTTTTCTCTGCTGGACAGATGGTGTCTGAGCTGCCTCTTGGAGGGTGGGCTCCTTGAGGGAGTGGTGGAGGTGGGCTGGGACCTACTGCCTGCTTTCCAGAGGCCTGTTAGGCCACAGGACTCCCTTGCCTTCCAACAATAATAATAATGATCAGAGCTAACAACTCTTAACTGAGGGTTTACTATATGCCAGGCACAGCCTAAGCCCTTCACACAACTTAGCCCCAGTTAGTTTTCACAGTACCTAACTGCCTATTGCCTGGACAGCAGGTTTGCATGTGAGGAAACTGACACTTGCCCAAGGTCAAACAGCAAGAAAACAAGGACTTGAATGCTGGCAGTCCAACTCCAGGGCCCCAGCAGGAAACCACTATTGGCCATGGTGTCTTCCCCTTCTCATTAAATGGCAGTAAGTTTCTTCCACTTGCTCAGGCCAACAACCTGGACTCCACTCTCTCTCACTCCTCATCCAATTATCAGCAAATCCAGTTGGCCCAATATTCAAATTATGTTGAAGCTCTGGCCTGCTCATCACTTCTACCCCGGTACTGTCATCACCCATCTGGCTTCTCACTGACTGGTCTCTTGTTCCCACCCTTGCCCATATAGTTTGTTCTCCACATGGCAACCAGAGAGATCCCTCTAACACCTCAGTCGGATCCTGTCGCTTCTTGGCTCAAAAATCCTCCGTGCCTTTCCACTGCTCTCAGAATAAAAGCAAGCTCCTACGTGGCCTTACAGGACCTGGCCCTGGCTACCTCTCAGACATAATTCCCCCATACTCTCCCCTGGCTTACCATGCTACCGCTACACTGGCCTTCCTGCTGTACTTTAAATACGTTGGGGAGTGTTTTTTGTCCTTGCTTTAGTACTTGCTGTTCCCTCTGCCTGCAATACCATACCCCCAAATATCTGCATGGATCATGCCTCACTGCAATCAGATCCAATGTCGCCTTATCAGACAGGCCTTCCTGACCACCCTATCCTTCCTTTTCCCATCCCTAATCCCCTTACCCTGCTTTATTTTTTCCTATAGCACTAAATACTACCTGACCTGTTAATTTACTTAGAATCTGTCATCCCCCCTGGAATGTCACTTGGTGAGAACAGGGACTTTGGTTTGTTCAGACTGTATGCCCAACCTCTAGCTCAGTGCCTGACATACGGCAGGAACTCAAATAAATATTTGTTAATGAACAAAGGAATGAATGACCAACATCCCCCAGGAAATGACTCAGCCTCAGAGGGAGGATGGCTGCCTGAGTGCCTTTGGCTGTCTCAGCCCTGATGACCTTCGGTAGCCCCAAGGCAGTGGTCAATGTCCTTCCCTATTATGAAATGTCCTGGTTGTACAGCATCACTACTGTGTCATCCACTGGTGCCTGCATACATGCACACACACAAGGACATGGAACTGGAACAGGGCTAGTTTTGAGAAGGAATGAGCCTGGGCAGTTGGAGCCGAAGTTCAGTGGACTCTAGGGCACTTGTTTTTAGGTAACTATCTTTGCCACTGCTGGCCCACCAAGGTCTCCCAGTCATCTGTCTCTGCACTGTATACATTTTGGCTTTTAATCTCATGAATAAAGAGTCATTGGAGGGTTCTGAACCAAGGAATCACAGGATCTGATGTACATTTTAAAAGGATCACTGGTTGTTATGTGGATAACAGATTAGAGCAGGGCAAAGGCAAAAGCAGGCAGACCAGGGAGGAGGCTGCTATAGTTGTGTAGGTGAGAGATGATGGCAGATGTGAGAGAGAGAGAATGAGTAAAAGCTGTGCCTTCTTACATTCCACCTCCCAGCCTCTGCCCAGGCCATTTCTCCTGCTAAATATGAAACAGCAACAGCACATGCTGGGGACTCTATTCAGCGGTTTCCATTTATCAGTATGGCATCTCATTAATCTTCCCAACAGTCCTGTGAGGTGGGTCCTGGGGTATCCACATCTTACAGAGAAGAAAACTTAGGCTCTGAGAGGTAAAGTCACCTGTTAAAGATTACACAGGAAACTGCCAGCATCACACAGCAAAGCCTGTCTTATTCCCACTTGCATACGCTGCTTCTAGTCAGCATTTATCCATGTCCTATCCAGGCTCCAAAGTCCAGTGCCAAGCAAATGTTTTCCAGAAAGCCTTCCCCAAACTTATCCAATGGTCTGTTCCTCTACTGAGCTATTACTGAGAACCTATCTACAGGGCTACCATCCATTGAATACTCCCTGGGTGCTGGGTACACTGCTGTATGCTTTACATGTGTTATCTCACATAATATTCCAATGACCCAAGGAGCCAAATGGTGGCATCCATTTTACATGTGAAAATAGTGAAGCTGAGAGTCAAAGTCATAGGCAAGTAACCATTGTTGTCCCACTTGCTTGGCACTGAGCCATCTTTTAATTACTTTCTTTTTAAAAAATGTATTTCATTTACTTTTTTCCTTTTCAATCATTGGGTCAAGGGGAGATCTCCAACAGATCACAGCGTGGTAGCTGCCATGCTCTGAAATGTAAGCGGTTTTTTTGTCCCCTTGACCAGACTCTAAAAGTCGTAAGGTCAAAATCCACAAATAACATTTTGTTTATCCATCCTACAGTGCTGGGCCTGAGCCTAAGACTTAGGCAAAGGAGATTAGAAGGGTCAGGAGTTCTTGCCAAGGTCACATGGCAAAATGAAGGTGGAAGAGAGGGAGTGGGGAGGGCTTTCCTGTGAATCTTCCCGCCCTTCAAGGGCACTCCGTTCCCTTAGCTTGAGAAGCCTTGAGAACAGCTTTTTCCATAAAAATGCACCTTTTAGCTCTTGAAAAACAGCAAGTACTGTTCTAGCCATGACCCTGCAGACAAGTGGAACACCCGTACCCTAGCCTCATTCTAAAGAAACTTGCAGAGCGGGAAGGAAGGGGCAATGACTTTCAGTTCCCGTAATGTGTCTAGAAGCAGCAGCTGATTCAGCTAGATGATGTCACCTTCCCAAACCTCCTGACCAGCAGCTGAGATGGTAAAAGCAGGAAACTGGAGGATACTTAGCTGGCTAAGTCCAAACATGCCTCTGGCAAAGGCCTATAGTAACCCCAGGCTTTGGAGGCATCCTCCTGCAGATGAGTATAGAGCACCCTCTCAGTTGTGAGGTCAGCAGGTATCCTTTAAGACTCTCCAACCAAGATGCTTTCCCAACTCTCCTTTTACTAAGCAACTTTCTGCACACCCTTAACCAATGATGCTTCATTTATTTCAAGGGTGGAGCAGTGCAAAGAAGCCTGACTTTAGAGCCAGACAATCGAGGTCTGAATCCAGGTTTCACTGTGTACAAGCTGCAGGGATCTGGGCATACGACTTCATCTCTCCTAAGCTCAGTTTTCTCATTAGAAGAGAAAGTAGGGCCAGCAGACCACTACCACACAGGCTAGGTGGGAGAATTAAATGAGAAAATGCATGTAGAGTGCCTGGCATGAGCTAGGTGCTCAATAAATGGTAGTCCCCATTATTCCTACTGGATCTCTGCAGGGAAGATTTGAAAGATTTGAAATGAAGATTTGAAAGATCATCTTCACCTATAACGCAAAAGGAAACAAAGGCACAGACTGGGTCCACCAGTGTCAGGGCCGAGTATCTGAGAGGGCTCAAGTCTTAGATGAGCTAAGTTCAATCCTGCCTTGCTGCTTCTCTGTCTGCAAAATCTTTGCTTCACATATCCCCAGGCTGGTTCTTTATCTTCAGTCTACTCTCAGCTCAAACATCAACTCCTGGGAGAGGCCTTCCCTGACCACCAGGTATACAGTTGCTTCCCTAGATACTCCATTACTCAGTTTCATTTTCTTTGCAGCATTTAATCCACTATCTGACATCATCTTATTAATATTTGTTTCTTGGACTAGCTGTCTCCCCCACTAAAATAAGAGTTCTGTAAGAGCAATGTCCTTGACTGTCTTCTTCATCACAGCACCCCCAGCACTTAGCGCAGGGCCTGGCACATGGTTGGCATTCAACAGACATCTGCCGAATCACCAAAGGAATGAATGCACCTGGGATGGCCAAAGGCTAAAATGACAATGGCCCCACACTTACTTCTCTGCTCAGTTAGTTCAAGGCTCTGGCTCCCATTTCAGAAGCTGGCACTGACACTTGGGTATGGCAGCACCAGCCACTTTTTTCCCTGCCTTGTGGTAAGGCCTAGTGCAAATCTTGCCTCTTCTGTGCAGTCCTGCCCTCATTTGGCATTTAGCATTTATTGTTAGTTTTCATGAGATCTCATTTCACATGCATTAAAGCTTTTCTAATTCAATTGGAAGTATCTTGAAAGCAGAACTGGGTCTTTAATAGTGATATCTCAATTTATAAACCTTCTGGGAAAAAGGCTCCTTGAAACAAAGTTGGCTGGGCCCAGAGAGGACTGGGGAGGAGTCTAAGCTTCTCCCTGCTGGATCAGCCCCTTTCGCAGGAAGAGATCATGTTGCCTCAATCCAGGAGCCCAGGTGATGAGGCAGGAAGGGAGCCAGCAAACCCTAACTCTTACATGCAGTGTGAGACAATACCAAGGTCATGTGTGTGATTAGACTTTTTTTTTAAAAACAGTAATTTTTAAGAGTGCCAGCAATATCTAGTTATCATAAAGAAAAACTTTGCTCAGTTCAAATGGACTTGTGTAGTATACATTTAAGTCATGGCTCTTGTCTTCTTACCCGTATTTTCTTTTCACCTGACTCCTTTAGCTATTTCATCCTTTTGGTTGTATGAATTTTCCTTGGTTACTTCCAACTCTTTGTAAAACAAAGCAAGGTTCTAATAAAAAATAAGAATTGGTTCAATTTTCTTTTAAATGCTATAGTGGTGTATACAAAAATGATATTCCAAGCAACTCATTATAACAATTAAGGGTAAGTGGCAAAAATAATGCATGTAAATCACCAAGTACAGTGCTGGGCACTTAATAAGCATTTGAAAGGCAGGCTGAAAGAACACTATTAATTCTCATTAGCTTCTCTTCTCTGGGCCTGTTTTTTCATGTGGTAGGTTTGTTCATTTGTTTAATCATTCAATTCAAAATTATTCACTGAATGTTTACCACCTGCAAAGAACAGTTGTAGACACTGGAGATACAATGATGAACAAACCAAAGCCCCCATAATCATGGAGCTTATATTCTAGTAGAAAAGACAGATGAAAAACAAGTAAACAAACAAAAGAAAATTTTAGGTAGAGGTTGTTGTTATGACAAAAATAAAAGGAGGCAGAAGACTAGAGAGTGATTCAGAAGTAGCTCAGCTACTTTAAATTAAAGGTCAAGGGCTGGGCGTGGTGGCTCACGCCTGTAATCCTAGCACTCTGGGAGGCCGAGGCGGGTGGATAGCTCAAGGTCAGGAGTTCGAGACCAGCCTGAGAAAGAGCGAGACCCCGTCTCTACTGAAAAATAGAAAGAAATGATCTGGACAACAAAAATATATATATATAAAAATTAGCCGGGCATGGTGTCGCATGCCTGCAGTCCCAGCTACTTGGGAGGCTGAGGCAGAAGGATTGCTTGAGCCCAGGAGTTTGAGGTTGCTGTGAGCTAGGCTGAT
>RJWJ010016139.1:0-34938 GCA_004363605.1 Indri indri
AATAATTAATTAAAAATTTATTGAGATTGCTAACCAATTTATTATCTATCACTAAATAACAATTAATGGTAATATTTACCAAAAATATCTTTGCTTTTAAGATCAGAGTAAAGGATGTCCCAACTGCTTACTGCTATTCATTTACTGACCCACATATAATTACATTTGATGGCAGGTAATTTCCTGAAAGTTTTTTCTTTTAGTAGTTTTTGGTTTTGTTGCTTTATTTTAAACAGCATGCTGTTTTATAATTTCTTAGTCCTAGTCACTGAAAAATTAGAAAGTAAGGCATGTATAGTCATTATTGGCTTGGTTCAAGATACTAGTTTCTTTCTGTAGAATTTTTTGGACTCAAAATCTAGTCCCTAGTAAAAAAAACTATGGATGAGTTGTAAGGCTGAACTTGTAAAAATGAAGATTACTACAGAGGCAGACAATCATTTTTACTGGACCATTTATTTATTTTTAATAATGATTAAATTATTTGATCTAGAGATATTTACTGAGTTGCATTTCTATAAGATAATAAAACAAACATTACGGTTTAAGCAAAACGATTAAACTAACACATTAGAATTAATTCAAAAATGACTCATAATATTTGACAAGAATACTCAGGGGAAAAACTATTAAAACCATCATGAATATCTGGTTATTTGCCTCTGGAACTTAAAGTAAAATGGGCAAAATGACCAAAAAGTAATCTAAGCTATCTTATTATTAGTATTTGCCTAGAAATATTTAAACTCAGTTATAACATTTTGAGGGATTCATGATTCTAAGATGTCTTTAAGGAAAATGATGAGAATACCTCATTTTGGACTCAAAATTTTCTTCATGATTCAAAGTAGTTGATTTTTTTTAAATAAAAAATTGTAATGTGATTAGTGTCAGTAAAATCATTCAATATAAGTGAATAGATGTAGAACCTATTCAATAAAAAATTATACTCCAACTGTTTGAGCAGGAATTGAAAAGTTGGAGGAACTGATCCCACATGCAAGAATCCTTAATGGTTAAAGCTAAAGGCTTGGAAATTTTTGTAGAAAAACTTCAAGAAAGCATAGTGATGAATTTAATACAACAGTTCAATAAGATTGATTGTGTAACAACTAGGTGACAAGCCAAGTTCTAAGTACTGGGCATATGGCAGTGAACAAAAGAGCTGACTTTTGATAAAGTGAAAAGAGATATAAACACACATAATAAATAATCTATATGTTGTGTCTGAAGAAGATACACATTGTGAAGAAAACGAAATCAGAGGTGGAAAGAGAAGGCTGAAAGTAGGGGTTGCAATATATATTAAAATAGCATGGCTATGGAAAGCCTTTAAATGAGGGTGAAGTACTGGACAAGTACTGGAAGAAGGTGAGGGAGACAGCCATGTGCGTACACATATAGGAGAAGACCACTCAGCAAGCTTGCCCTGCTCAAGAGAGCCACTTTACTGACCAGAGTGGTGAAAGGGGAGAAAGAAGTAGTGGGAGAGGTCAAGGTGTTTATCACTGCTTTGTTTCATTCAGCGCTTACAAATGAATGCTCATGATACATAGAGCTATTGGAAATCTAGATTTCTCATTCCAACATCTATATTTCTGTATACATATTTATATATATAGAGAGAAAGCCTATAAATAACTTGAATACATATTTTTGATTTGTAACATACTAGTATGATATTTACACTAATTCTTAATGCAGTTGCCTTTTGCGATTGATAGGGTGTATGATAATTTCAAGACTGGAACGTTTGTGCTTTATAAGAGTATGTCACGTGATTTTGAAGTCCGTGTACGTCAATGGGACTGTGGAAGCCTTCAGTATCCTGTGTCATGTAACTGCGGGTTTGTTGCTCAAGAAGAAGGTGATGTAGTTACTTTTGATATGTGCAGTGGTCAGCTACATGAATCACAACCATATTTATTTGTAAAGAGCCAAGATGTAACCAGCAATATCAAGATAACTGAATCTTACTTAGGAAGAAAAGTCACAGTATGTATGATTCTTTAATATTGAAAGTATTTTTCCTTTTTCTCATTTTGGATAACTTCTATTCATCTCTATTAAATTGGAAGCTATCATTTTTCAAAGTTAGTTTGTTGAAGAAAATATCATTTAGATTAAACTATGATCTTATAAGGAATACAGTTTTGTTTTTCTACCACATACAAATAGACACAACATAGTTTCAACTGTCAAATCTAAACTGCCTTATTCAAAATTTCTCTATGACAACTCTGTGCATTATTTATAAAAAATGTTTTTGACAGTGTCTAATAAATGTTATACTAGACAAAGATGATGGCAGACATAATTAAGAATAAATATTCAGAAATAGCTAGTCAACTTTTTAAATGAATACAGTATGGTACTGCCTCAGGAATGGGCTGGTAGACAAGTGGAAGAGAATATAAAATTGACAAACAGACCCAAGATTATATATTCACTAATATTTTGTAAAGATAGTATTTCATATGTATGAGATAACTATATCTTAAGGTCATGGTCATCTTCCTCTCATCTTTCAAAAAAATAAATTCCATGTAAATAAAATTTAAGTTTAAATAAAAAGTATTAAAAATTTTAAGTGTATGGTTTTATGACATTTAATGAAGTGAATAATAATTTTTGAACGTAACATTATGTATTTGAATTCCATCATCAAAAATCAAAATGCAAATCAAAAATTGGAAAAATATTTGCTAAATCTAAAACATGCAGTCAATATAGAAAACACTCACATATCACTAATGCATAATCGGCACATCAATTGAAATGAGCAAATAATATAAAAGGGCATTTCACAAAAGAAATCAAATTGATAAATATGTCCAAAAGTACAAATAACCAACAAAAATACAAAAACTTTAACTTCATTAGTAATCAAATAAGTCAATATAGATCAAACATCTCTCATACAATATTAACAAGAGTACAGATAGTAAAAGTAGTTACAGTCTTTACAGAGATCATATGTGTTATATACATAACCCTTACCTATGTATGTTTAATTAGCAAGAAATTTAACTTCTGGGAATTTATTGTAATAAATTATTAAAGACGTGCCTAGCCCTAATGATATTTATTATATCTCTCCTTAAAAGAAGGAAAGTTACAATTAGTGATCAATAAAAGAATTTAACCAAAACTTTAAATATAATGATACCACATAAGAGAACACTTTATAGTCATGGAAATGATGGAGTAGGTGTGTATTTAGTGACAGGCAGAGATATGCATGAAATACAAAAGAGGTTTTCAAAGCATTTGCACCAAGATCTTAGCATCAGCTACTTCTGGTTGATTTGAATGTAAGGTTTATTTGTTTTTAAAACAATTTTCTGTAATGAACGCATACTATTTTTGTAAAAAGAAAGAAAAGAGCTACTTCTAAATTTTAAAAAAATTAAAAGGGGAAAAAAACCAGAGGAACAAACACAGTGGTGTATCTTCAGTGATTTTTAGAAAAGATCCACATATATAGTACATCCACATGGCTGGTCTGAGAGAGGTGACATTCCTGTGATGAAGAGAGGTACTTCACCTCTATTCTTTTTTAGTTCTAGTTTTAGTTCTTTGAGAAATCTCCATACTGTTTTGCATAGAGGTTGTACTAATTTACATTCCCACCAGCAGTGTATAAGTGTTCCCTTTTCTCCACATCCTCGCCAACACCTGATATTTTTTGTCATTTTAATAAAGCCATTCTGACTGGGGCAGGATATCTCATTGTGGTTTTGATTTTCAATTTCCTGATGATCAGTGATTTGGGGTCCATTGGCCATTTGTATGTCTTCTTTTGAAAAATGTCTGTGCCCACTTTTTAATGGGATTATTTGTGGGGTTTTTTGTTGAGTTGTTTGAATTCCTTGTAAATTCTGCATGTCAGTCTCCTTCAAATGCATAGTTTGCAAATATTTTCTCTCGTTCTGCAGGTTGTCTGTTCACTCTTGGTTTAGTTTGCTAGGCAGATGCTTTTTAGTTTAATTCAGTCTCATTTGTCTATTTGTGTTTTTGTCACCTTTGCTTTTCAGGTCTTAGTCATGAATTCTTTGCCTAGATCCATGTCCAGAAGAGTTTTCCCTAGGTTTTCTTCTAGTACTTTTATAGTTTCAGGTCTTACATTTAAGTCTTTAATCCATTTTGAGTTGATTTTTGTATATGGTAAGAGATGGGAGTCCAGTTTCTTTCCTCCGCATATGGCTGTTCAATTTTCCCAGCACCATTTAATGAAAAGGATGTCCTTTGCCCCATGTATGTTTTTGTTGACTTTGTCAAAGATCAGTTGGCTGTAAATATGTGACTTTACTTCTCACTTCTCTATTCTAGTCCATTGATCTATGTGTCTATTTTTGTAACAGTACTGTGCTGTTCTGTTTATTTTAAATTATTTAAATAAAGAGATTTCAAACAACATACCTCAATAAAAAATCAATATGGTAATCAAATTTCAAGTCAGCAAAATACGAAACCCCATTTTTTGGCATTGAACATTAAAAGGAAATTTGTAGTTTAAAAAGAATCAGTATTTTAGTCTCTTTTTATGTTGAAGGAATATTTCCTATTTTTTAAATTATAGTTTTTTCTTTGTCCAAATTGAATATTATGTCAATATCTTTTATTTCTGTATTTCAGATTTGGTTTTCTTCTGGAGCATTCATTCGTGCTGATCTTAGTGAATGGGGCATGAGTTTAACAATCAGAGCCCCTAGTTCAGATTACAGAAAGACTTTGGGACTTTGCGGTACCTTTGATGAAAATCCAGAAAATGATTTCCATGATAAAAATGGGATCAAAATTGATCAAAATTTTAATAATTGTGTTGCTTTTATTAATGAATGGAGGTAAGAAACTATTTTTCACTTGTAATTGTATTAATATTAGACTTAAAATGGGTGGTGACTCAATACTCTCCTTTTTTGCAACACATGACTAAGAAGAATGTTCATGCACAAATTACTATCCCTTTCTGTTTCCCATTGGGAAGGATTTTACCAGGAAAGAGCATGTTCGACACACTGCCAATTTCTCTGACATCGCCTGGGAAACTATCTTATTGTGGCTGCTCATCAGACACTGCTTTATGGTATCCATCTTCAAATCATCTGGACAGTGTTTTTCAATCAGAAATTGCTTCAGGTTGCAAAGACCTCAAACATGTCAGATTCTCTTCTTTGATACCAGAACTAGATGTCACCTCTGAATATATTAATTCAGACACTCTCGTCAGAGGGATAAACAAACATACATCTGGTGAAGAGAATAATTTGAATTTATTTCCACAAGAGCAGAAGCATGTAAACCTAACCAAACTGGACTTAAATTTACAAAAAAAATGCTGGGAATAAAAAACAAGATGTACCTAAATACTTGCACACTGAGAAACACAGGCAGGATCAAGGTAGCCACAGCGGAGAAATGAGGTGGAATCAACAAAACAGAGGGAAACGGCAAAACTTTCATGATTTTGTTTCTTTATTTGCGTTCCAAAGTCTCAGCCAGACCGACTTAGAAGGGTTTACTTATTTTTTCCCTGAGGACCATGCTGAAGATGTCCACCAAGAGTTTGTCCCTTCGTGGCCCACACCCTCTGGCCTCACTGAACACAACACCTTAGCACTCTGTCAGCAGACTCTAGCCAACTCCAGCATAGGAAGGCTCTGTCTCGCTTTTCTTGGCAAGAGACTAGACAGTGTTATAGATATGTGTGTGAAGGATGTTCTATCAAAAGATGATCTTAGCTGGGCAGAAGCAGGTGTGGCCCTTTTAGAAAATGAATGTGAAAAAAGAATTTTGGAAGAGGGGAAATATAACACAGAAGAACACGGCAAGTCAATTGAAGACATTCTGTTAGTATTAAAATGCCCCAATCTCTGCAGTGGCAACGGGCAGTGTATGGAATGGGGATGTGCATGTTTCCCAGGCTTTAGTTCCCATGACTGCAGTGACGTATATGGTAAGTGACTACTCTCAAACTTGGATATTGCATATAATATGTGATTATGAAAATATCTCTGTTCTTTTTTACCTTCAGTATCTTAACAGGATTCATTCAGATTATATAGGGGAAAACCCCAAGTTATATTAATTAATACATTAATAATTTTCTAACGACATTTCATCTCATCTTCTTAGAATTAAAAGCTGAAGTATGCATAACAACCTATAAGATGCAGTGTGATCTGGTGCACAGTATCTCTCTAAACTCATCCCCTACTGCTGTCACCCTGTCTCTCCACTCCAGCCACTTTGGTCTCTGTGCTGTTCCTAGAAAATGCCAGGTTCACTTTGACCTCAGGGCCTTTGCACGCAACTGGTTTCTCTACCTGTAGAAAATAATTGTTTACTTAGAACTCAAATTTAATATTTTTAAAACAGTATGTTTATATTATTTTGCTAATTACATTAATTTGCTTACAACTCTTTCTCTCTAACCCATCTATGTGGTACAAACTATTTTGTCTCAATATGTTAGAGAAAGAAATTCTAAAAAGTTGGTTTGGTTCCTTTAACCAGCAAACCAGTAACTCCCGTTTTCCCTCCCACCATTACCATCCTGCCCTTTTCCATTTACAGCATTTTCCATTTTAGTAAATGAAAATTTCATTCCTCTAATTGCTCAAATTAAAAACTTGTAGTCATTTTTGACTGTCCTTTTCCTCTCATGCCTCAAATTTAATCCATTAGCAGCAAATCCAGCTCCAGCTTCAAAGCGTTTCATCTCTTTCCCTGCTGCAACCTTAGTCAAGCCACCATTATCTCTCACCTGGGTCATCATAGATTCTCTCAAAGCTTATTTTCCATGCAGCGGCAGCTACAGTGACCCCACTGAAATGTAAGTTAGATCACGCTCCTCTGCTTAAATCCCTTGAATGGCCTCCATCTCTTCCAGAGTAAAATCCACAATCCCTCCCATGGCTGGAAGACCCTAGATAATCTAAGGCTCCTCTCTCACTTAATTCACCTACCATCTCCCCTGCCCCCAGCTCACTGTGCTTCAGACACACTGGCTACTTTGCTGTTCCACAAAGGAACCAGGACTGTTCCTACCTCAGGACCTTTGCACCTACTGTTCCTTCTCACTGGAGCAATCTTACACCATATATCTTTATGACTGACTTTCTTCACTTCTCTCTGCAAATGTCATATTATCAGAAAATCCTCCCATGATTATTCAAAATAAAGTAGTTTTTCTCACAGAATCACATAGTCATTATCTCCTTTAATATAGTTAATATACTTTTCCCCCACATTCCTGAAAACACTTATGTAATACATAATATTTATTTTTCATTTGTTTATTTTTTATCCTTCCACGCTAGAGTGTAAGTTACATGAAGGTGAGGACTTTGTTCATTACTTCATCTTCAGTACCTAGAATAACACCAGATACATAGAAACTGCTAAATAAACATTTGTTGAATGTATGAAAGTATGAACTGAACTAACACATGTTTTTAAAAATTTTTCGTAAAGATATTTAGGGTTCTGAATACATGTGACATGATTTTGTACCCTATTGCTAGTAAAGTTACTAATACATTCACTTAGATTTTGCCATTATTTAAGCAAATGACTTAATTACTTTTATACACTGCCTATCCACATTGACAAACAGATCTTGCTGAAATAAATAATGAAATTTTGAAATTATAATACATTGCATTACTTGCTACACTATTTTATTACAGAATTATTTTTCTTATAACTCATCTATATGGCACAAACCAAATGTCAAAACCAAAATGTATTGTAGTAGTAATTTGTTAATACTTGTCCTTAGTTGTTATCAAATATTAAAATATTAATGAAACCTATGTATTTATGCATCGGTAGTATCTGTAATGATATTTGTGTTGGTTTGATGATAGATACTTTTTAAAATACCAGATTACTTTTAAAATTCAATGCTTTAATTAATGTAGTAAATAATATTTTGGGTATACTTTAAAATATTATTAATATTTTACATATGCTTTTAATTTGGGCCTTGAAAATAATTAATTTTTTTCTGAAATTAAAGAAAGTATGTTCTACTTGTTATACTTTTTCCAAAAACAAAGCTCCTGAAATTACAGAGCTTGAGAATGCTGGATTCTGTGATGTTCAAAAATATAACTGTGTGATGGTGAGAGTGTTTGGTAAAGGCTTCAGAGAATCACCTTCAATTAAATGTGAAGTTACTAAACTGAAGGTATGTTAATTATAGCATTGAGAAACAATAGTTTATGAGATATTCAGATTAATATTATCCTGGATTCATTTATTCTATCAATTAGCAATATAATCCCAAATGATGTTATATCCACAGAGAGCTGAACAGGATGATTCAGTTGCATAACCTTAAATCTTCCCTATCTGTTAACTTTATTAAAGTATTTTATATAATATTTATTGAGGATTACTATTTTCAGTCACTAATAAAAAACTAAGAAAATGTCAAGCTTGATATATGTAAGTTTTTGTATTTCTTGAAATAAAAAAACTTGAACCTGGAACTTGAATACCATGAAGACTCAGTATGTGCACATTTGCATGTGTGTGTAGCTGTTTGTGTCAGTTCTGCTTTTCTTTCTTTGTGGGCTTCATTTTCACATTTCATTAAATACAGTTGACCCTTGAACAATACAGGTTTTACCTGCATGAATCTGCTTATATGTAGATTCTTTTCCACATATAAGTGGAAAATACAGTATTTATGGGATGAGAAACCACATACATGGAGGGCTGACTTTTTGTATACCTGGTTGACTGCAGGACTTGAGTAGGCACAGATTTTGGTATAGACAGGGGTCCTGGAACCAATTCCCATGTAAACCAAGACGATTTTACTGGCTTTTTTCAAGTGGTGAAAAAATGGCCATCAACAGCTCCATGTTTTGTGTCTTAGAACTTGAGCCACTAGAGGCAGACTGGCCCCAAATCCTCTTTGGTACAAAGATAAAGTATATAAGTAATTGAAGCATTGACCCAGCTTAGGTCTACCGCTAGACCAGTCAAGTATAGACAGGGAGGTTGGTCATATAAGAACATTAGAGGCCTTGCAGGAACCATGTAGATGAAGGGCAGAATGGATAGTTTTAAGTAGATGTAGAAGGTGGGAGCTTTTGCAGGAGAAATGAGGGAGTTTCTTGGCAATCAGTCTATTCTCTGTCAAATATAATACATGGCCAAGTATATTTCCTTTTGCTACAAGGGTGATTACATAGAGATCCATTATATATGGCCAATATTGGCAACCTCCAAGAAATGCGTGATTCATTGGAAGCACTTTATATCAAATTAAGATGTATACGTCTTTTATTCTGAATAAAACTCATTCTCAATGTGGCTTTTGTTTTGTCATTATATATTCCATTATGCTAGGTGTGTATTTTAAAATTTGTATTTTGATTATATTCAATTCACTAGCAAAGTATTTCCATAATTTAACAGAGGTCAATTACTTTCTCATTATGCCTTCAGTATAACAGCAGTAAATGGGTGCTTGGAGAACCCGTCTATGCACAGACTGTTTTTCAAAATAGCGGAACTGTTGATTGTCAGCTGCCCACTGATGTTCAGCAGTTTGATACCGTGGATCTGATGGGTGAGGAACCAATTGGGAAGTGGCAATTAAAGGTAAAGAACTGAAATGATATCTTCATATTTATATAAAAAAGTACATGCTTATATCTAAAATTTCATAATGAATTTACGAGGCTACATTTAGAGCAAATTATCTCATATTAATAAAACTACATCTTACAATATCTACAGGTATCTAATGATGGTTATAAGTTCAGTAATCCAAAAATAATGATCATATATGATGGTGCTTGTCAAGTTTGTGGTCTCAATGAAAATGACTCATGTACTATAAAGGTATGCATCTTTTCACTTATTGTCATATTTACATCATAGTTATTTTCATTTTCCATGCTGTTGACATATTAATTATAGTTTTTTCACTTTTGTATTAGAAAGACTAGTAGAGAAAGGCTTCCTCAAGTTTATATAAGGTAACTGAAATTGTTACTCCGTCCGTAACTCTTGTTGAAATGGCGAGGGAGAGGTTTCCACCTTTAACATTTCACAGTGGCAGATTGTTTATTCCTGAAATAGCAAAAGAAGGGATTCGGACTGAATTGTACACTCCTTCACTCCTACACCCATTATTTTTTCAGTAGTAATAATGATTTTCCAGTAAGATATCTCTTCGGGGGTTACTTAGTCCTTTTTGTGGCAAATGACTTACATTTGGGTAGAATTTGTAAAATGCGTAAGGCTAGCACCTTTACGGGGAGTTTTATTCTGGCAACTAAATTCACTGGAACATGCAATTACCTGCCACTTGGATTACAGAACAACAGCACAGCCTGAGTTGAGTCCTCAGAGCCACACCCTCTTCTTAATCTATGTCCAGTCTACTGGGTTTATTGATCGGGCTTTCTCAAGTGTGAACTGCAAATTTAACAGACACTGTGGATCTAATATCACTTGACTTTTCAAAATTGAAGAGCATACAAATAATATTACATATGAAAATTGAAAAGTATTTATTTTTTCTAAGTCTTTTTTCTTGAGATTATCCATAAGATCATGTTAATAATTAGTTTTTGAAGGGGGTAGGGAAAAATAATAAATTTTTGTTTTTGAGAAGTTGATTTTTATTTTTCCCAAAATATTTCATTTCCACATATCCATATGTACTTTTAAAATGTTGCTTTCAAGGTGGTTTTATCCTTTAAGGGCTATTTTGTTCTACTTTTTGTGCAACGTCCTAAGTGTTATCAAAGGAGATTTTTGTAAAATAAGTAAAGTTTTTATATCCTGAATAAAGTTTGGTCTTCTTCCCTTAAGAATGATTGCTACATTTTATGTTCTTTCTGTGGGTTTCGGCATCTCTTTAAACTCTTTTGTGTGATGATATACATTATCAAGTATAGATAATATGCCATGGTTCTGGTCTAGTTTTCCTGTGTTCACAGGACATAGTGGACTGCTAGGAAAAGGAAAGATAAACATAAACTAATATTATTTTATAAGATGTGCAGGAAAAAAAAGTCAATTTTATTTCTTTATAAATAAAGTACTGCCAGCATGAGTTCAACAGTAAAAAAGTAAAAAAGAAATGTTTTCTTCCATGTATTTTGTGCATATATACAACTTAGATGTATTTACCTAGTCCTTCCAAATTGATTAGTTCCATAAGCATTTACACATACAGGTAATAATTTGTTTTCTAATATGCATTTATGATTATGAAGTATAAAATATTTCTTAATAAAAATAGATTTATAATATGGTTTCATTGGAATCATCAATACATATGCTGCTATACTTCTATGTACAATTTGTTATTTCTATACATTAACTATAGCTGTATCTTTCTTGATATTTTTGTTTTTAAAAAACTTCTATTAGGAAGATGTTTGCATTATCCATGGACTCTGCTACAGTGAAGGGGATAAAAATTCAACCAACCCTTGTTTGATTTGTAGACCCAAAATTTCAAAATTTACTTGGTCATTTTTAGAAAGTAAGTTATTCTTTATTAATCCAAATATTTCCTATATGAGATTTTTTAAAGTGGTTTTAAGCCACAAATTACATAAACATGTTTAAGATGAATGAACTCTGTGTTTAATTTAGCATCTCTTTTAACTGTGTAATTCACTTTGCCAGAAGGAAATATAAGAGAAAGATTTCATATATACATGTATGTAATTTCTGTGATTATATTGCAGTAGGATGTGGGATATTTATTTCAATATTTGATAAGAAAAGAAAATGTGAATTATTAATAGAAGAAATGGGAATTGTGAATTCAGTTACACATAATTTCCTATTTTTAGCCTTACCTCTGTTCAGTTTTGCAAAAAGCATTTAACCATTTAAGCTCCAAAAGCCGTGGGTTC
Organism: Indri indri; assembly: GCA_004363605.1. Taxonomy (NCBI): domain Eukaryota; kingdom Metazoa; phylum Chordata; class Mammalia; order Primates; family Indriidae; genus Indri; species Indri indri. The sequence goes on from RJWJ010016139.1 coordinate 11,904, forward strand.
ATTACCTGTTAAATAAGGTATCTGGACTTGATAATCTATGAAGTGCCTTCCAGCATTACCATTCTGTGATATAATGAGTATAATATTGGGTACAGATAATTTAGGACAGTTTGTTCCACCAAAAAAAATCCCAAATTATAGTCATGTACCATATAACTTCTTCACTTTCCTAAACACATCTATGTATGATTCCTTATGGGTGTCTAATTGCTCTTTCCTCATGGGGAGATCAGGCATTAGTAGATACAGTAGGACACAATTATTCCCTGGCCTTATGTAATTTTATCTAAGGGAGTCATAAAACTGTATTTGTTCAGTGCTCAGGATATCTTTATACATGTTATTGGAAGTGCAAATTTCATTACTGTGTTAGACTATTTTTCAGATGATTCATTGCTTTGGTACAAGACTCATGGAATACTGTGTGAAGACAATGGAAATTTGAGGAAAAATTTAGTGCAAGAGATAGGGTAAACACAATATAACTTCTGAATTGGTGCCTGTTTTTCAATTACTGTGGTAACAAGCGATTTGTTATAGATTTATAGTGTTTAAGGACATAAATGGTCTTAAAAATATCATCTGTTTCAAATCCCTTGTAGGAGGATGAGGAAATTAAGATCAATAAATTAGGCTGGTTGTGTAAAGATATACAGGGATGGAACCGGAACCAGAACTGTAGTCTGTTGGCATCAGTGTTTTGTCAATGCAAGAAGAGAGTTTGTGCCCAGTACAATGTAATGAGCCTACTCATTCCATCTGTTAAGCCAGCAGGCTAGGACGGTGGACATTTTAAAATATAAGACGATATAAAAAACATGTCTTAAATTGTTTCACGGGCATAAAGAGAATTCTGCCTGTCTTCTGAAATAGCCACTTTTCTAGTGTATCAGCTTGGCCACTAGAAGGACCTTTGAGGAGTAGAATATGGGGATGATTAGTGGCCCCCAGTTATTACAAGTGGGGAGGCAAGTACGGGGTAGGGGAGCCCATGCAGTCATGGGTAGTAAGGGAGCAATAGAGAAACAGAGGCGTAGAGAGAGAAAGTGAGGCTGAAAGGAACAGAGTGCAAAGGAACGAGAATAAGAGAGAGCAAGCAGTGAGGTGGTCAACAGCAAGAAGTAATCCAAGACAGGAGGAGCTGTATCCAGTGTGGGTAGTGCACACGTATTTATAGATTCTGTGATGTATTCAAAGTGCTTTCATGGTCTCAGAGCAAAGCCTGAGGTCTTATACATCAGTTCCTTTTACATTTTCTAAGAATGGAATTGAATTTATTCAGAATGTTAGAAGAAGAAGAAAAAAAAAGGAAAGCCGCTAACAGAACTTTCGGTAGAGCTCAGTCTTTGTCAAAATGCCTGTCTCTGTGGGAGCTCTTAGAATCATACTTCTTTCCTTTTCTGCACAGGTACAAAGTTAAGTGTTTTCTCTGTTACAGACAACCAACCCCCAGTGATTCAAACATCACAAGACAAATTACGGACATTTTATGGGGAAAACTTTGAATACCAGTTCATGGCCTTCGATCCAGAAGGTTCTGATATTCATTTTATGTTGGACTCTGGTCCTGAAGGAGCAAGTGTTTCCCCTGCAGGACTTTTTATGTGGAAAACAGAGTCAGAAACTCCCCAGCAATTCACTCTGCACCTTAATGATGACTGCGGTGCAGAAACTAGAGTCACGATTGAGGTAATGTTGGAGGACTTAAATGTTACTCTATTCTTTAACAATTTTAGAAACTATATTTTAAATTTAAAATAAAAGTCCTATTCTTAATTATTAAGAACAATGATGTCATTAAACATTGCATGAGAAATTAAATTGCCAAAACTTTGACTATTCTTTGTAAGAATTTAAAACCTCAGAGAGAATCTCAAGCCCAGAAGCATGAATCTAAATTAATAATTTCTACATTGTTTTATTCTGCACTTAACTATGACAAGGATGAAGAACTCATTAGTTCCACCTCCATGAAAAATCTGTGATTAATCTAAGCATGATAATTTTACCCTTTTCCTTCAGGTGAAAGAATCTCAGATGTTGAATTAAAAATCAAGATTATAAATATGAGTTGAAATAACTAATTGGAAACTATAACTCTTTTCTTTATTGACTTTTCCTTTGATTATGTCAGTCATGAGCACTTAATACTTATAAACTGTTTTTGTGTCCTTTGTTCACTTGAAACTGGGGACGCACTTCCACTCAGAAGCAATATTATGAAGAGCAGTTGTATTCTATGCCATGTTAACACAGTAATTCAAGCAATTATACGCTCTCTAAATTTGGGGATAACCCAGGTGACTAACTGCTTTCCAATTTAATGATTTTTTTCAGATATTCTGCTTGCATTATAAGAAATGATCATCTTGTAATATTTTTAAAAGTGTTATCCCTAGGATTCATATTGTGGCTATGCTCTTGACAGTGGACATAATTGTCTTATTAAACTATTTTTGAATATCATTCTATATTAAATAAATATATGTATAGTAAATATATATGATTTGGTTATACTTATAAGTAAATATACATGCTTGGCATGATTTTCGGGGTATAAACTGAAGATGATTTTATTGAAAAATAAAGTATTTACATTTGTTTTTTGATAGGTGACTGTGAAGTCTTGTGATTGCTTGAATGGTGGATCCTGTGTGTCTGATATGAAATTTCCTCCAGGGAGTGGAATGTACCTGTGTGTCTGCTTGCCTCACTTCCAGGGCAGTCTTTGCGAAGTGGATGTCAGTGGGTGCCAGTCGAACCCCTGTGGGCTTGGCGAATGTATTAGTGGTTTTCACAGTTATTCCTGTGATTGTCCACCTGAGTTCAAAGGTAAGTTTTCATTCATTATGAACAAAATTAGAACATGAAAAAATTAGAAAGGAAAGCTCCTTTAAACACTCAATTATAGATTACTCAAGCAAATATATGGTCCTAAAGATTTGAATACATATTTAAAAAATTATAGTAAAAGTTATCACAAATATATTTGCTATCCATATCCCTTGTTTTGTTAATTGTAAATTACTTACATATACTATTGAAATTGTGTCAGTTTTTATAACTGTAATAGCCATGTAGGAACCTGCAAAGCAGGTAGGCTACCTCCATTTGGTAGGTAGAAATATGTTTAAATGTATGATTATTGAAATATAATGTTATAATAAAGAAATTATTCCAGGGAAAATATAAATATTATCACTCAAGAGAAATTTTATTGATAATTCATTAACTTGGAAATATCATTGTATAAATTAGAGTTGAAATCAAATGAGATGTCAGCATATTCACTAACTCATTAATTGTCCTAAAAATGTGATTCCAGAAATAAGTATGACTAACAACCTTTAATTTCCTAAGGCTTTCTAAAAAACTAATACCAATACTTTTATAGTCAAATAGATATAAATATTAAGTAAGTAAATATGCAGTTATTGAGATTATATTTTCCTAAAGATGCCTATTTTAACATTACAGGAGAACTGAGCAAAATATTTATGTGTCTTCTAATTTTCTTCAGTATTTTAAAACAACAATTTATCATCTGGAACTGTCAATATAGATATCTCTTTTCTACTGTGCTGTAGACTATATTTGAAAAAATTCAAATGTTGATTGCTTCATGAATTTAGTATAATAAGGGTTACCATCTATATATGACTGTGAATTTGCTCATTTAAATAAGTTGTTAAGCATTTCAAAGGGCACCAAAACTAAAGTTATCTCAAAAACTTTTGAGGAAAGACTGACTTTCCTAACACATTATAAAATTTTCTTGAATTTTCAAAGCCAATGAAATAACTGGACCAAAGAATTTGTCCTTAGTCTAAGCAGGAAACTATTCTAAATAATTTTTTAAAAATCATTGAGTTTTAAACAAAGTACAAATTACTGCTATCATATGATAATGTTTTGCCTTAAATAGAATTCTTAAGTTATCTTATCTATAAGAAAATTCTTATATACTTGAAGGGTCTGGTTTAATATTAAATGAAATCTGATCAGTGACTTTCTATTTGATTATACAGTAAATTTTTTTATACAGTAAATTTTAAAAACAGCACACTTCTTTCCTCATAACGCATGACCACTGTTTTGGGGTAAGGAGAATATACATAAAGAGTAGATGTCACATAATAAGAAGTCCAATAATGTTTTTCAAATTAAATAATTTGAACTTAATCTATATTTTGTGTAGGCAAAAATTGCCAGGAAGATGTTGATGAGTGTGAATCCAAGCCTTGCTTTGCAGGAGTAGAGTGCCTGAATACCTTTGGCTCCTATCATTGTGGTTCATGTCCAACAGGATTTTATGGTGATGGAAAAATATGTCATGGTAAAAGTCCCTACTTTCTGCTATGAGATTTTTTTTTTTTTGCTGTATTTAATTAATTTAAATCACACAGTTCCATTCTCTCTATTACTCATGCATTTATTCATTATATATGTATTAAAGGTCATGCACTGAACTAGGTGCAGAGGATGCAAAAATATATAAGGCATCTCCTCTGACTTAATAAGTTATTTAGAGTATAATAGAGGGAATATGGTTAATAATGCATAGTACAATAGGTGTTCTCTGTCTTTTGATAGAAGTTCCTAGAGGGTCCAGTAAGAGTATTACACAGGGAATCATGTCTACCTGGAGGAATAATAAAAAATTTAAAAGGAAAGTGTCTAGACTATACTAGATACGTGAGAAGAGAGAGAAAGGCATTCCAGGCAGAAGGAACAGCATGAGCAAAGAGGCAAGTAACATCACAGCATTCCTTGGGCACTGTGAAGAGTTCAGTGTGCCTGCAGTAGAGAAGGTCAGGGGAGCTGCTACAGCAGTTGAAGCTAGAGAGGTAGCCAGCAGTAAGACCACTGAAAAGCCATTGGGGAATCCCTTAAAGTTTTGAAGTAAGAAAGCAACATGATAAAGTTTACATTTGAGAAAGTTTATTTAAGGAGTAGTGTGGAGGGTGGACCACTGTGGTAAGGAACTGTATAAATCTGAAGGTAGAAAGAAGAGTTAAGACAATAAGCCAAATATACAGAAAAAAAAGATAAAAAATAGACTGGCCAAAGATGAGGTGGTAAGAACGGAAGATACTAAAGAAGCAAGTTGACAGTACTTGATCAGTGATTGGGATTAGTATGGTGAGGCAAAGAGATTCATTAAGTTTTAGGTGTTTGATTTTAGATAATGGATGTGTAGAATGATCATTTATATTACTATGGACTGACTGAACTGCTCCCCCCTACCCCCAATTCATATACTGAAACCCTGACTCCCAGTGTGGCTGTATTGGAGCAAGGAAGTAATTAAAGTTAAATGAGATCATAAGGGTGGAGCCCAGATCCAATAGGATTAGTGTCTTTATATGAGAAGACGCCAGATCTCTCTCTCTCCCTCTCATTCTCTACCTCTCTCCCGCTCTCTCTCTCTGCCATGTGAGAACATAGCAAGAAAATAGTGGCTGTCTGTAAGCTAGGAAGAGAGCCCTCACCAAAAACTGAATTGGCTGGCACCTTAATCTTGGACTTCCCAGTCTCCAGAATGCTAAAAAAATTAATTTCTGTTGTTTAAGCCTCCCAGTCTGTGGTATTTTGGTATGGCAGCCCAAGCTGACTAAGACATACATGCAACATATAGGAGGAAGTTGTTTTGGAGGGGAATGATAATGAATTCAGTCTGGATACATAGAAACTGAGGTGACTATGGAATAACCATGTGGAGCTTAGGAAGAAGGATTAAGTTAAATATATAATTCTTAGGGTCATTAACAAGGGATGGAATTGTGCAGGGAGAACACTTACATTTAGAGGAAAGTGGACAAAAAGGATTGGCAGACTTCAACATTTTAAAGTATTAAAAGACAAAAATAAGTCATAGAAGACAGTGTCAAAGATCCATATCTTTGGTATAATTAAGTGAATAGGACCTTATTTTGATGAAAAATATGTATTAATGATAGAATATCACCTTGTGCTTCAAATTGGGGTGGGCTTGTCTAGCACTGGGTGTCACAGACACCAGTAACATTGTGCAGGATGGTAAGGGGAATTCCCTACTGTTTCAGTGACTGACATTTCCCCCTCACCCCTATACCATTCTTCACAGTCACGCCTTCCACTCTTTGCACTAAAATGGTCAATTGATAAAATATTTCTATTGAAAACAAAGATGCTCATTCCATCAATCAAATGTTTATCAAGTGGAATTTAAGAAAGAAGCAAGTTGATTCAAATCCTGTTAAACATGAATGACTAATACATTTCTTAACATTGTCAGTCAAATGTGCATTGTGGGAAGATGCCTATTAATACAAAAGAATAGGCTGTTGGTGGCATTTACTTAGTTTTATGGGATGCACCAACATTGATGAATATAAAAATAAATAAAGCATAGTTCTTATTCTTGAGGTTATTGCTAACTAGTGGGGGAAAGAGACACATAAGAATCAATAGCATGAAGGGCAAAGTTCTGTTGGAGAAACCCAGATGGATGAAATTGATTGGGTGGGTGAATGGGACTGAAGAGAGGTGTACTAGCTTGAGCTGCCATAACAGAATATCACACACTGGGTGGCTTGAACAACAAAAATTTATTTTCTTGCAGTTCTGAAGGCTGGAAGTTCAAGATCAATGTGCTGATAGGGCTGGTTTCTGGTGAGACCTCTCTTCCTGACTTGCAGATGGCTGCCTTCTCAGTGGGGTTTGCCTCTGTATGTGCGCTCTCCTGGTGTCTCTTCCTCTTCTTATAAAGACACAAAACCCATTGGATTACGTTGCCACTCTTATGACTTCACTTAATATTAGTTACCTCCTTAAAGATTCTGTCTCTAAATACAATCACATTTAGGGCTAGGGCTTTAACATATGAATTTGGGCTGGGGCAAAATTCAGTCCACACCAGAAAGGTTTGCTGAAGGGATGACATTAAAGCTAGTTCCTTAATTTGCAGAGTCTAATCCAAGTGGCATTTGTATGTTCTTATTCACAGTGCTTTGGTTTTATAATAATTTGATCTGTTTTTCTTTTTTTTTTTAATTTTTTTTATTTCAGCATATTATGGGGGTACCAATGTTTAGGTTACGTATATTGCCTTTGGCCCACCCGAGTCATAGCTTCAAGTGGGTCCATCCCCCAGAAGGTGTGTACAGCACCCTAGGTGTAAATACACCCATCCCCTCCTCCCCCCTCCCACCTGCCCGACACCTGATGAATGTTACTACTATATGTGCACTTAAGTGTTGATCAGTTAAAAACAATTTGATGGTGATTGATCTGTTCTTCATGTACTTATTTACAGTTGAAACAGAGGTTTTAAATGAATTTACTACACAAGTGGTGGTTCTCACAAGGTCTGGCAAAAGTGTAATTAAGGAGGAGGATGATAAAAATGCCAAACAGAGACAGAGGCATGTTAAGCCAACAAACAGAAATGCCTTTAGTGAGTAATAATCATAGTTAAAATCTAATGACAAGTAATACCTCCCATTTGTTTTCCAGGAGATCAACATATTTATTCCTCAGACATTTTTTTAGAAAGATCACCTGAAGATCATACAATGCAATTTAAACTTATTCTTTTTCTTGCTAATTTATTGAATCCTCCGGCTTATATACTAGAAAAATACATTCATGTTGTATAATGAGCAAAGCATCATTTAAGTTGATTTCAAAAAAGCTTATGCTTGGAGGTGACCATTTCAAATTTATGTTCTATAAATCCCTGAAAATTGGTCAGCCAGTATCTGTTCAAACCCTAAATGATAAGAAATTCATTATTTCACAAGCCCTTTCCCTTTTCTTAGTGCTTTCTTAATAACGCTCATTTTATTCAGTAACATTCGAAGATTGCCTTCATAAAGTTCTTGCGCATTTCACATTAGCTTTCTTCATGCCTTTGTATTCTGTAATATCAGCTGTTATTGTGAATGGGTTATCTTCCAAGATATCAGTATTGATTCCCAGAATAGAAGAAAGCTGTCTTGATTTTAATATTGTTAATGTCACCTTACTGAATACTCTGATTTACACTATTTTTTATAGTGGATTCTCTTTTCTTGATTTTATCAGCAGACAATAATATTTTTTGCAGATAGTGAGTTTTATCTCCTCTTCTTATTTACTTTATTATCTTAATATTAAGTGAGATTTAGCCTATACTTACAATGTGCCAGCACTAGGCAAACATCTTTTTGTATATCATCTCATTTAATCCTTATAATAGCTATTCACAGTAACTGTTATTATTTCCATTTTATAGGTGTTTAAACAGAAGCATAGGTGAGTTAGGTAATCTGTTCAGATTTACAAAGTTTTAAATTACAGAAGAGAGATTTGAGCCTGAGCAATCTAACCACAGAGCCCAGGCTCTCAAATTTATCCTTTCACTGAAATGGTTTGGACCTCCAGTACAACGCCCATAGTGATGGGAGAGCTTTTTTTCTTAATGGGTTTAAAGGAAATTCTTCTCATGTTTCGCCATTAACTACGACATTGTTGTAGTTTCTTCTAGATACTCCTCATCCAATTAAGGGATTTTTCCTTTTATTTGCTGCTTTTTCAGAATTCTCTTTAGTTTTAAATCAGGAGTGGGTTTTAAATAATATAATTATTTGTAATATAATAATATAATGCTTTTTTAGCATCATTTATTACTTGCCATAATTTCTGTTAACAAAATTTCCCTAGATTAAATTTTTCAGAATATTTTAAATCAAGAATTGATGCATGAAATTATATTTTGGAATTATTTTATATTATTTTCTTCATTAATATCTCTATAATAATTATGTCATGCAGTTATGTTAATAGAGATACAAGTCTAATCTTCATGTATTATTCCATAATTACAATGCTGCATTTGGTTTGCTAGTGTTTCATTTACATTTTTTATATAACTTCATAAATAATATTGACTATAGGATTTTGCCACTCTGATCAAATGTTTGTAAAACTTTTCATCTGTTTTTGTACATTGCAACAGTTTTTAAAATACTTTTTCATTAATTATTTAGTAAAATTTTTCCATTAGATCATCTGTCCTAGTGTCATTTTGGGGAGTAATTTTAGGTTGTTCTTCTATTTCTATTGACCTTTCTACCTCTTTCTGAGTCAATTTAATTATTTATACAGAAGTATTAAAATTTTATGTAATCAAATAAATATATCTTAAATCTTTATTTATAGCTTCTGCTTGCAACGATCTTTCAACTTCTAAGTTATGCATGTGAACTCTTAGATTTTCTTTCAGAATATTTATTTTATTTCTTGCATTTAGATTTTAATCCATCTGAAATTTGTTACTTTATGATGTGAGGCAGACACCCAACACATTTTTTCTTCCAGATAAATAGCAGTTATGTTGTATCATTTATAAAATAAACCACATTGAATTGAAATATCATTTTGTATTTATTAAATTCATATACATATAGTGAGAGGTATTTCTGAGCTTTCTGTTATATTTTTATTTTACATTTTTGTTTTGATTAGCAAGGCTTTATAGTACATTTTAATATCTGTAAGGCAAATGTCCCTTCATAATTCTTATATTTTTTAATTTTTTAGGTATCTCTTATATTAATAGCTCCTGTCTTCTCCTTTCCAGGCAAAATTACTTACTCACTCTTCTATGTTCCTGTAGACTTCATTTCATAGTTGTCATAGTTGTCACTTCATAGTGTCAGAGATTGTCATAATGAGTTGATCACATGTCTGTATCCTTGACAATACTCTTGAATTGCCCAAGGACAGGGGCTGTGCTTTCCTTTGCTTTTAGGCTAATGTGTATTAAGTCATTAAAAAATGTTTGTTGGCTACTTCGAAATCTTAATAAAGTTATTAATTATTGTTCCTTAACTTTAATGTATTTAATATTATCTGTTAACTTGTGTATCCAAATAGATCGAAAGCATGAACAGTGTCATGACTTCTTATTACTGCGTGGCTCCTAATATAGTGTTAGACATGTTGCAGACACTAAGTGAAGGAATAAATTACTTATTGCCAAATATTGTGTATAGAACAGAATATTAATAAATGCTATTGACTAACATTTCTATTTCTTTTTTGGCTGTTTAGATATAAATCTTCAGCCACCATCAACAGAGCATTCACTGATTGGTACAAGCTTCACCCACAGTCCTGCTACTACCATCAAAGAGTTCTTGAACACAACCAACATCTCCAGCTTGTCACTGAAATCAGTTACAACTCAAATGGATAATTCAAAGAAGGCTATTTACCATCAGATTCCAGGTTTTGAACATGTGGATCATACTCTCAGTACAAATCTCAGTCTGAATGAGATGGAATTTCCCATGAAGAACAGTAGTTCTTTAAGCACTAACTCAAACAGCTCCCATAGTGAAGTGAAGGATGTTGTCCAGAGCATTATCCAAACAGAGACAGGAGAATATAATTATCAAAGTAACAGGTCTTCCCAAGGTTACATACAGTATAAAGATGAGTTTGCACCATTGCTTACTAAAGCAGTCACTATTTTGCCAGAAAAGTTTGCATCAACCAAAATATCGCCTTGTACTGAATCATCTTGTTTTTTTGGTGTTTCCTGCGTGCCAACCTCAGATGGTCACTTCAAATGCGGACGCTGCCCCTTTGGGTATTATGGAGATGGTATCAATTGCAGAGGTAGTAGGACACTCTTCAGAAGATACACACAAAACTACCTAGTTCAAGTTTAAGAATTTTGAAGATATTTTTTTCTATTTACTAATTTCTATTTATCTCACTTAGTTCACTCATTTCCATTTATTTAATTTATTATTTGTTTATAGTGTAGTCTCATACCATTTTGAAAAAAACAGAAGTGGGTTTTCTGAGTTATTTTTTAAAATAATGTAATATTATATAGTATTATAACTATAAAATATATATTATAAATACATTCCAGTACCTACTGTGCTTCAGGGTCTGTAGAAACATTCTGTATCGATTATGTCTTATAATCCTCATGAACTCCACATATTGGGTATGATTTTTCCTACCTTACAGATGAGAAAGCAGAGCTTTGGTAGGCTAACTGACATTCCTGGCATTAAGCAGCTAAGGAGATAAAACAAAGATGTGACTATAAATCTGATTAACATGGTTGTCTGGGTTCTTTTCAGCTCACAGTGGGCATTTAGCAATTCAAATTACTAATTCTGGAATACACACTTACTTGCATAAACTTGGTTCTCTGTAGTTCCTCCAGCTCTTTTGAGATTAAAACAAGTTGTATATTACTTTAAATTTTAAAAGTATTGTTGCTATCTTTTCACAATATTAGCACTGTTTTCTCTGATGCAAATACTATTTTTGGCTATGACAACATTGAAGCTGTTTTTGTATTATTGTTTTGTTTGTGTTTTGGTTTATTTGAGACCAAACTTAGGCAAGAGAGCTAGGAGTGCATTCCAGTATTCTCAGTATAACCTAGATGAAAAAAAGAAAAAAATTTATTTTTTTCTGTAGAAATGGTAGTAACAACTCTCAACACCTACATGTTTATATTATAAACTGCTTGTTATTAGCAAGTAAAACAAAACAACTCCATGCATTTCCATTACCTCAGGAACTGTTAAATGCCAAATAGAATATATCAGGTAGTTAGAGAAGCTTAAAGAAAACAAACTTCTTAGCTTATGATGTATTCTTAGCATCTTGCTCTTTGAAATTCTGATTATCCCTGTCATTCACCAACATTTATCTGATTGGTATCTAAAATTTCATTGCCCTCTGAAAAAAGACTATAATCCCATGTATAGGTAGCAGCTATCTCTAACACCAAGTTCTGCTGTGGAAGTAATTATCACATATGTACTTCTTTCTTACCCCATTAATCATTTTCCTCAGTCATTCTAGCAATGAAACAAATACAAAGGAAAACAACCTAATTTTGTAGGTACATATAGTAGTGGTTGTTTAAAAGCAGTATCAAAATGTTAAAATTTCAGAGAATTTTACTTTTATTATAACAGTCTATGGGCAACATGTATATACAGTATCAACAATTCAGACCTTTTTCCTTGATTTTTGCAGCCATTTGTAGACACCCATGTGGAAAAAACAGGGAGTGTGTTGCCCCAAACATATGCAAATGTAAACCTGGTTACATTGGTTCTAACTGCCAAACTGGTAGGTTCATCATTCATTAGTTTACATAATGAATTTTATTTGGTAATTGAAATTTATAAAACCTGGGCTTTATTTTATACAGCTACATGTCACCCTGATTGCAAAAACCATGGAAGATGTATTAAACCTAACATTTGTGAATGTCCTCCAGGACATGGTGGAGCAACCTGCGATGAAGGTGATAATGCAAATTAAAAATCAACTACTAGGGCTAAAATACAACATTATTTTCTTTAAAATTATTTTAAATTATAATTCAGTTTTACTCTGTATATACTAACATATACTTATTAATGCTGATGCAGGAGTCTGTTTTTAATACTTATTATTAATAAAAATAATTTGAGGATTTTAAAAACTTAAATTTCAGAAATCAGAGATCTGAAGAGCAATAGCTTATTTGTAAACTTATCTTCCAAAATCATTTTTTTGAGATTAAGTTACAAGGTACCATATCTTTATAAATATTCAAGCGAAAGACATTTAATTATTGAATGACTTATCAAACATGGTTCCAAGGAAGTGTTAAATGCCAAATAATTAGAAGATATAAGGCAATAAGAAGAAACCTAAAAAGTGATTTTTGAAAAACACACCGATAGCCATATAATTACATTGCTTTTGTTGAAATTCTTTATAAGTTGTGAATTTATGAAATTGCATTTCCTAAAGTGGGTGCTATTTTAAAGAAATAAATTTGTTTATTTTTAAAATAGTATTTTAAAAGAATATATTTTTGTAGATGGTACATATTAATATAATTATGAATAAACTGAGAGCCATATTAAATGCTTTCATGACTAAGCAAGCTACAAATTAACACATTAAATTTATGTTGAACTAACAGAAGTATTCAATATCAATTGCATATGAAAATAACTATGCAAATATAGAAATATTCTATTTATAGGGCAAGAATATATATGTTCAAGTCTCACTTTTCAGTAGAAGCCTAAGGTCATGTATTTTGTTCCAGTTAACCAAAAGTCTTATAAACCAAAACATGCTGATGATTTGTGAGTGTTTTCAGAATGTGAATTCATATGATCTATCCCATAGAACTAAATTTCATAGTAAAAGAGAGTCGAGTTCATTATAAATTGCTCTTAGAACAAGGTTTTGTTGTGTCTATGCTTCGTAAAGATAAACTGACATTTTTTAAATTAAGAGGTGATTTAACAACATGATCTGTGTCTGCAGAACATTGTAACCCACCTTGTCAACATGGTGGCACATGCTTGGCTGGCAATCTCTGCACTTGTCCTTATGGTTTTATAGGACCAAGGTGTGAAACAAGTAAGCAAAATTTTCCTGCAGTCTGACATAATGAAATTGCTCCCTTGAATAGTTGATGGCTTTGATGCTGTATGTGAAGAACCCAAACCCTAAGTAAAGAACACACATTCCTGATTTATGATGATGGTACCATCTTGCATAGCACTGGGAGCAGCCACAGTGGCCAGTTCTAACATAAAGAAGTTTGTTCCCTGAAGCAACTATTCCCTTGATGCTATCCATGAACTTTCTTTGAGATAATAGGAATTCAGATTTGTTAAATTGCATATAAATTGCTCATTTATGTCTATGATTGCTTTTATCAGTAACTAATAATTTTCCCAAATAGCCAAATCTTGTTTACCATTCAGCTCAATGGTTTTCTGCTTTCCCCATTTCTAGTAGCCAAAAAATAATTGAATGTGATCAAGGAGCATTTAAAGCCAAAGTATAAATTATGTTTTATCTTTCTCTCTGCTCTTAATCATTAGCAGATGTGATTGGCAGTTATGAGCTAGCTAAGTAATAGCGAGCAATATGACCATTCCAGCCTAATTTGCTTTTCTTTTATGTTTATCCTACAATAGTGGTTTGTAACATGCACTGTGAAAATGGAGGTGCATGTCTTACACCTGATGTTTGCCAGTGCAAGCCCGGCTGGTACGGACCCACCTGTGGTACAGGTAAAATCAGAAATATTTTCAATGAACATGTCAGTTAAAGGAAATTTAAAATGTGCCAATGTCTTGAACACTTGCACCTAAGAAACATAAAATTGATGAAACAAGACAGGTAAGAAGTTATTATTTCAGACAGACTTAAAACTCATCTTCATTCTTTTTCTTTTTATATTGGGCCATACAGTATCTTAGAGTTTTACTGTTATCCTATCTGATACTTTTTTTTGTGCCTTTATGTTTTCCTCATCCACCTATCTTATGGTGGAGAGAAAAATATCTGTGTTGTATCTTTTAGGTTTAGTTTTAAGTTTTTGATCACAACACAGGCAGACATTCTGTTTCATTAAACATCTAAGCAGTTCTGAGTCAAGTGGACACCCATCATGTTACTCCAGTAATTGATCACAGTATCAGGCTTGCTTCTTTGGCAACAATGTTTAATCTAATCCATTACGATATAATGACTTTTCTCAGTGAAAATTTAATTCAACATTTATAGCTTGTTAACTATGTGTGGAGCATGACGCAAAGGGAAACAAAGATCAATTTGATTTTTGCCCTGATTTTAAATAGCATATTGTTAGCGATGGAGACATGGAATACAATTATTTAAAAAAAGATGATGATACAAATTGGGCTATGATAAGTAATGTAATTGAAACACAGTTTCTTAGAAGCAGAGAAGATAGAAATTAATTCTGGCAAGTGGAGTTAGGAAGAACACAGGAGTGGTAGTAGACCTGGGTGAATGGGTAAAAAATGGAATTGGGGGTAGCTTTCAAAGCAAAACAAAGGTAAAGGAACAAAAACAAAGAATGTTTTTGAGTGTGCTAGGACTTGAGGGCAGTGTTCCTATTTTAATTGGGAAGGAGATAAAGAGGTGTACATGAACACATGTAGTTGAGCTGATTACAAACCATCCTGTTAGCACTGTTGAATTGTCGTCTCTTAACTTGTAATCATTTCTTTCAGCTTACTGAAGGCATCCTGAATTCTAGTCTTAGCCTCCACATTCTCAGCTTAGTATTATTTGTAAACTTAATGCACACACTTTCAAAGCAATTATCTAGTTATTTCATTCCTCTTATGTTTGGCAAAGTCTAATTAATTATACATTATGGGTTTTACTTGCAGTAAAAATAAAATATTTCAATATGTGCCATTTTGTATGTCTGTGCAGCTTTCATTTTTTAAATAATAAAACTTTTATGGTCTCTTTCCCTCCTGCTGTTCATTAGCTTTGTGTGACCCCATTTGCCTCAATGGTGGTTCCTGTAATAAGCCAAACATTTGCCTCTGTCCAAATGGATTCTTTGGCGCACACTGTCAGAATGGTAATTATTCTTCCTTTGTGAGTAAAAAGGGCAAATGCAAAGTTAAACATCAACTGAGCTCTGAGTAAACATGAGGCAAGTTTCAAAGGGGAAGATGCTATTTATTTTTTCCTCAATTCTTGTGATGTTGCATATATGCCCATCGAATGACCAGTTCATACAAATATATCAAAGTTATTATGTAAAATGGTTATATGTATTCAATATACATTAGGCTCACAACCTCAGTTCTTATCTGTGCAGTTTTGTAGGATTGAGGTATGAAACAAATAAAATTCTCTTGCAGTCTATTGTAATGAAATGGTGTCATTTTTTTTTTTTTTTGCTTCTTAGTAAAAATGTTACATTTATGGTGCATCTACTGTCCACTACTATCCCATGATCTCTCTTCACTTTAGTGTCATTTTATATTTATGAAGAGTCACCTATGTACAGCACTATGAGAGATGATATGGGGACATAAAGATGCATCATTTTCCCCCTTCATGGCCCATTATGTTAACACCTTTCTTCATATAGTTAATGTTACAGATTTTTTTCAGAATAATGGGAATGTCTTGAGGGTGAGAGTGTAGGTATAAATTAATGCCAATAAACAAAATTCAAAGTGCATTTTCTGCATCTTCATTTTTTTTAGTTTATACAAAATGTAGGTAGATTTTTAGTATAGGACATGTCAGAATATCTCCATAATTTAATTCCTAAAATTCGTATTTTCCTTGGCATGATACACTGATTTGCAATTCTATTTGTTTTATTTGGATGTTGGCTAGGATTCTTAGGATGAAATTGAAGCAGACAAGAAATCATCACCCTAACATAGGCTGTATCAGCATAGGGAATGAGTTCCTTTAATTCAGACTTCCTTTGAGGAAGCAGTTTTCAAAATGAAAAGAAGCAAAGACTAAGTTAAGACAAATCTTGAAACTAGAAGATTATGGCTAAACCCATGCTAAAGAGGTAGAGATGTAATTATGAGTGGAGAATGCAAGCAGGGAAATGAGAAGGTTATGTTTGATATGCCAGTTACAGTAGATATGAGATACGGTAAGATGTGAGATACGGCATATATGTATATATATATGCCACCTGGGTAACTGGATAAACAAGGGAATCTCTAAATTATTGAATTGAACTAAAAATTATTTATTGAACATATGTCATGCTTTAAGAGCCCAGGAAACATGTTAAACGTGTTATTGTGGTAGAAAGAGAGCAGGTTTTGGAATTAGCTAGGCTCTACAACTTCCTAGGTGGCATGGACTTTGAAAATTTACTTAAAGTCTCCAGGTCTCAGACTTCCTGGCTTTCAGGTATGATCTAGATAGTTGCTGTGAAGTGCAATTCTTATTAGATCATATCCCCTTGGTAGCTCAAATGGTAGGAAGGGAACATGGCACACACGGAGAAAGTGATTGAATAAAATTAGGCAGAAAGTTGTTTAAAGTAAATATGAGGAACATGTACTGTGTGTGCGCTATAGAATTTCAAATGAGGAAGACAGAAATTAAGCTAGAAACATCATGAAAGGGTTTACTCTATTAATAAGCAAAACTTCAAATGTATGGCTGAAGAGATGTTCAAATATACCTTCCAATTTCCTTAACCCCTTGAATTCCACACAGAAGTTGAGCCCCAGTTAGTTGGCTAACTTTGGGGTTTAGTGGGAGAGCCATCAGAAGTCTATAGAATCTCATAAATATACACAGATTATGGATTTTTTCATAACCCTCCTCTTCCTAATGTAGAATTATGGATAGACATGGCCAAGCCTAAGTTTTATGTCTCTGTTTATATTATTTTAATTATATATGCTTTTTTGTACAAATGTAGTATTTATCTCTACACTCAGATCTTCATGGTTGACTATTAATTAACAATTTCATAAACAATTTGTAGGGTTTTTTTTTTAGTTTTAAATCATAAGCATTTCCTGTGGTGTTTTGTAATGGAAAGAATACATTTTTCTTCATAAATAGAAATAATCTTAAATTTATAAAGGATAAGGAACAGAAAATGTAAGAACATTTCTTCACTAATAAAAAGTACCAATAAAATGCCAGATTAAGAATGGTAGATTCAAGCATGAACCAGAAAAGGCTCAGCCTAAAATAGTGAAAACTATGCATTTGCCTAAAGCATTCGGTTATATTGTTTTTACACTTAGAGTGCTACATTATTTCCATTTAAAATTCCATTTGAAATCAGTGGAATTTTTCTTACAGTGTTAGGAAACACAAAAAGCAGCTATTAAAGATGGATCTAAGTCAAACTGGAAGTCAATCTACAGCAGCCCTATTACGAAAACCAGTTAATTTGAAATTGCTTTTAAAATACAAACTAAAACCCATTTCACTATCATTTAGGGAGAAATCAAATTAAAAAATTTCCAGACATGTTTTCCTGTATATTATTGTTTAAAAACTACATTTAATTTCCATATCTGGAAGAAGCATGAAATAAGAATAATCCTCTCATAAAAAATAATATTAATCTCTGAATTTCATGGAACAGAATCATATATATAGAAGATAGTAGTAAAGTATATTTGAAATTATCTAACAGGTATTCCTAGCAAAGCCAAGGATTTATTGTTAAAAAGATTTTTACCAGGCATTCACAGGAATAAGGCACATATAAAGCCCTGCCTTCATGACCTCAGTAGGTACTCAAAAGTTAATTTAAAAGTTATTTTTTAAATATCTTATGACACATTGATGAGATTTTTCTAATTTCCACAAGCTTCTTTTGAGCTAGGGTTTGATTTATTTTCTTGGTTTTGTCCAGATCATTTCACGCTTCATTGCATGGTGAAACATAAGTTAAGGTTCCTAATCTATGCACTATAGTACCAAAGACTCAATTTGTTATGAACACTTCACCAATGCATTTAAAACTGTGCTAACCCACTAGCAGCTTATAGCTATAAGCATTGTATTTTATGATTTGGAAAGGACAGTTTTAAATGACTTGCAGTAGTGATCTGTTATTTAAATAGCACATTCCTCTGCCTTAAGTCCTCATAAATAACAAGCACATGATGCAATGTATAATATATAATAATTGAATATGTGATATTCACAGATTGCTGCCATGTGTTCTTTTAGCTTTCTGTCACCCTCCCTGTAAGAATGGTGGCCACTGCGTGAGAAATAATGTGTGCGCCTGTCGTGAAGGATACACTGGCAGGAGATGCCAAAAAAGTAAGATACCACTAAATATATTTGCCAACTACAGGGAAAACAGACACAAAACTGTTGCTGTTTAAGGGCTGATCTTTCATGTTTTTACTTTAAGGCATCTGTGATCCTATGTGCATGAATGGAGGAAAATGTGTGGGACCAAACATTTGCTCTTGTCCTTCCGGTTGGAATGGGAAACGATGCAACACACGTAAGAGGAATATTCTTATTAACAAAATGCTAAAGCTTACATCCTTCATGGGAACATAAAGCAGAATCTAAAAGAGGATTTTTCTTTTTTTTGCTTGCATATTTGGTTTTTTATTTTTGCTTAATTATTTCTTCTTTAGGAGATATCTTTTTGAAATAGAAAGAATAAAAGGCAAAGTCCTTTGAACACATTCTTTCAGGTTAGCAGAAAAGGATATATTCGATTTTTTAGTTTTCCTACTACATTTGCCAGGATAAATAACAATTCTTAAGTATCCTAACCTGAAGTAGGGATCAGGGGAAGGCTTTAAAAAATTACTGATTCCTTGGCCCCACCTCAAACCAACCAGTTCAGACCTTTCCAAGATGGGATGCCAGTGCCTTTCAATCTGGTTAGTTGATGGCGGCTCTCATCATTCAAATATTTCTTTTTTTTTTCCTTTCTATAAATTATTTAAAATTAGCAGCTATAATAGTGTTTTGATCAAAGTGAAAAGTGAGAAGCAACATAAGTGTCCAACAACTGGGGGAAAGTTAAATCAAACAATAGGACAGTGTGTAACCTTTAAAAGCACATTTGTCAAGAATATGTAGAGACATTAGAAAATTTTATTCATAAAATGTTAAGGGAAAATATCCTTTAATCGCTAACTTTTGGCTGTTTCACTTTTTTTCTTAATGAAATTTTTTTGTGCTTTTTATGATAAGATTTGATGAGTAACTAAAAGTTTTAACTTGTTTATATTTCTGTTGGCAGCTATCTGCTTTCAGAAATGTAAGAATGGTGGTGACTGCATTGCTCCCAACATATGCCTTTGTCCTTCTGCCTGGGAAGGAGTGCAGTGTCAAATACGTAAGCCTGCAGGATTTCTTTCCTATTATGCATTCTGAATCTGAATCTCTTACAATAAGAAAAGTATAGCTTTAGGAGAAATCTGTAGGGGGAAAAAAAATTCTAGTACAGTAATTCTTTAAAAACTGGTTTTAGAAATAAAAAGAAAACTTAGTCAATTTTATATCCATCTGAAAGAAGAAGATATGGCATAAGATATTATTTTACGTGGTATAGATACTTTCAAGTTATAGTCTGCGGGTTACCAGTAAAGTTCCCTCAGGTGGGCCAAAGAAAGTTTTAACATACAGAAGTTTAAATAGTATTTCATATTATAAGATAAATACATATTTATCATGGAAAGTCTTAAGAAATATGGAAAAGTGTAAAAAAAATTAATTACTCCAATTTCACCATCCAGAATTAAATTCTGTTGCTTTTTTAGTATTTTAGTATATTTCCATTCAGTTTTAGACAAATTTCTATATAGATGAACTCTTGGTGTATAGAGGAAAATCAAATGTTATGTAATTTTGAAATTTTTATGAAAAATTTAAGTGACATGTTAAAATAACAAAAATCAACTTAACAGGAAAAAATTAGAAATCCCCTCAAAATATTTTCAATATTAATTGAAATCGATCATTGATTGATTGATCATTAATTATGTAATTTCAAGTCTGGTGACCAAGTGTATTGTACACTGAAGTTACACAGTTATATTATGAACATTCATATTTACTAGGAATATGTGTCCTGCATTTCAGTGTCTCATGAACCAAACCGTTGTTTCCATTCATCAGAAATTTTGCATATAATTTTTGTGACTCTTAGACCTTATTTTATTAGTAATTTATAATTGTAATTGATACATCTTTTATCCTAGAAAAATATATCAAAGTATTATTAAATACCAGTATTTACACAAGAAAAGTGTGCTCAGAAATTGGTAATTCTGATTGGAAGTTATATGTGATGAAATGGTAGGAAAAAAGAGCTAGCAACCTCAACTTGGGCTGCTCATTCTGGAGTGAGGTCTATGTGGACCATGAGAGAGAATGATGAGAAGATGTTAAAAGCATAGGAACGTGGAAATATGCTCCAATGATTGTAGATTGAGAGTGTTTGAAGCTGTGTACCCTGTTTTGCACTCTGCAGCATTTTTATATGAATTGGAAAAAATCACCCTTCTTCAAAATGCTTTATTTCCAACTGTCTATTGAGAAACTGTCAATACAATGATGATTTTTCTAAACAAGATGTGTTACTGCCATCTGCTGGAAATAAATATTGAAATCTATGATATCTTTGATGTGAATGGTGCTTCTTTAGCTGCGGAGCCTTTGTGCATTACACAACCTGCCCAACTGTATGTAGCAGCCGTAATGAAACATACCCTGTCAATGTTTTATTTATATCAAAAGCATATTAATCTTGAATTGCACAAGCTTTCAATGTGAGTACTGAAGCAGTACCTTGCCCATGAAAAGTAACTGTATTACATTAATACATAATTTTACAGTATGCTAATTTTCACTCAACATTACTTAAAAACATTTACATGCCCATTAAAAACATAATTCTAAGCAATATATTGTTTCATAATATAAATACTATAATTCCCTTGACCTCTCCCTGTATGTTGAGCACTTTAGTTATCTACTAAATATTATAAGTATTTTCTCTCTGTAGGTAGATGATAGATAGATATTGAGATAAATACAGGTATTTTTAATTGCCTTAACAGAGATTTCAAGGAAGAAATTTCTATTAAAGACAGTGGGAATATCTTTAAAAAGTTTCCAATAGAATTGTTTAATATTAAACTTACAATGGTATTATAGTAAAAAAAAAAATTATCAATTTTCTATATACAAGCCAGTGTCTCTTTTAAATTTTTGCTAAATGCTAAAAAGCAAATTGTAAACACTATCTTCTGTTACAGATCTGAACTCCTCTAAAAAAAAATAAGATATACTTCAAGTACTTTAAAACATAGCCAATGAAATTTTTGTTTCCTTTAATAATATTTTTATAGAATTGTAAAGAAGTGTTGTGTGGGTTTTGGGTGCTTCGGTTTTTTTGATGTGTGTGTGTGTGTGTGTGTGTGTGTGTGTGTGTTCCAAAAGATGGGAGTGCATAGATTAGATCTATCCATAGATGGTTCATTAGTAGATTCTTATGACTACATTAGTATCCAATCACTGAATAGCTTCGGACCACTGGAATAGAATATGGCACAAGCATTCCATGTCAAATGACAGTCATTGTAAAAATTTGTGTATTGCAGCAATTTGCGACCAAATGTGTCTTTATGGAGGCCGATGTGTATTTCCCAATGTGTGTTCTTGCCACACTGAATATTCTGGAGCCAAATGTGAAAAGAAAACACAGGTATTTTAAATTTTAAAGAGAAAACAAATACTAGATATTAACATCTGCATATCTCTTAGACTTAGTAATTGACTTTTATTAATGTTTTACTTTATTTTATTTCAAAATAAAAAACATATTTGCATTTATTGTTTGCCTCTAAAACTAAAAATAATACCATTTTAATGTATTGAATATTATAGAATTATCTTATTATATAAAATTTCGATGTGCACTTAAGGAATTTTAATGTATAGACACAATTGTCCAGTGTGATGCAGTATTTTATGACACAGGAGGTGAGACAACACATATTCCACAATATGGATTTAAGACATCACTAATTTATATAGACTATCCTCATCTATCTCAAAAAATTAATCAATTTTAAATGAATGAATCACTATTTTATTGACTCGAGGGTGGCCCTCAACATTTTCAGTGGGCCATATGCCACTAAAGCCTTGTCTATTCTCATTCATTTTCCTGAAATGAATTCTTTGTCTACATTTGCTCCCTCTTAAAATCTACTCCCGGGAAGGCAATCAAAAACTCTTGACGTCATTAGAATTAGGATTTGTTTGTTATTTCAGAAATCAAGGAACCAAAGGAAGAACAGAAGTTTTCTTGGAGTTTCTAAACTGTTCCACACTTGTAAGGCCAATAAATAGATATAAAATATCTATTTAAAAAGTTTCAATGATCATATTTCTGCATATAAGATTAAACTGCATTGTGTTTGGTCTCTAATCTTAAATTTCCAAATTTTTCAGGCCTAATTCCTACACATACTAGGGTAGCTCTGATGATTACATATGCATACACACACACACACACACACACACACACACACACACACACACACACACACAAAATGCAGCAGACCGCTCAAATATTTCTTAAAGTTAACCTGTAGTTTTAATATAAAAAGCAATTATATGCTATTTGACATTTCAGAAGACCTAAGGTCCATGAATATCAAAGTATGCTGGAGTACCATAATTTGAAAAATGA
>RJWJ010016140.1:0-34988 GCA_004363605.1 Indri indri
TTGGGAAATTCTGCACTTATGGAAAATAAAGACATTATGGGGTCTCTGTGTTTGGGGAGATTTCTTCTGGCTAAGGTAGAGGTGAAGCCAGAAGCTCCACTCAATCCAGACTCACTCTTCAGAGATTTGCTCCAAGCTTCCCTGAACCCCAGACTAGGAGATGTCTCCTTCTTGTGGACTATGATAATATACTGTACTTCTCTTTCATGTCACTTACACCATTGAAATTTAATAATTATTTATGTTGTCATGTCTTTAACAACTCTCTCATTAGATGGCGAGTTCCATGAGAACAAAGACAGCGTCTGTCTGTCTCGCTGATGGCCATATCCACAGAACAGTGCCTGATACACAGGAAGCCATTGATAACTATTGGCTGAATGAATCATGGCATCTGAGAGATGGATGAGATCTTAGAAATCATCTCAGACACCTGCCTTCTTTTATGGATGAACATAAGAAGCCACAGCAACAGATCCTCAAGCATGTAAATGGTCCACAAGGGATTGAAATTACTAGAAACTAAAATTTTCAGACCTCCAGGCCAAAGTTCTCTCTATTGGATCTAGCTGACGTTCCATCCACTGACACTTCTTCCACTATCACATGACCAACAGTCAGGGTCATGAGCATAACATGTGACCACCAAATAACTGAGTAACACAAGCTCAAAGTCATGACATTGTCCTTACTACAGGTTATAATGTCTAGTCAAATGAATAAAAATGACAGTATGTTTTTTGCATATGGGATGTGTGTAACAATTGAGAAATGACTTTGATTTTAAAATGCTCACACTTAAAAATTCCTTTGAAACTATTTATACATCAGTCTTTTTTTTTCTAAAATATTAAGGGGGTACAAATATTTTTGTGGGCTTTTGGTGTGCCTGTCACCAGAATAGTATTAATGTACCCAATAGGTAAGCTTTTATCTCCCACCTCCTCTTCCACCCTCCCCTCTTCTTGGTTTCCAATGTCCTCTATATCTCTTTGTGCCCATGTGTACCCATTATTTAGCTCCCACTCATTAGTGAGAACATACGGTGTTGGTTTTCCATTCCTGAGATACTTCACTTAGGATAATGGTCTCCAGTTCCATCCAAGTTGCTGCATATGACATTATTTCATTCCTTTTGATGGCTGAGTAGTACTCCATTTTCTTTATCCACTGATGGGCACTTAGGTTGGTTGCACATCTTTGCAATTGTGAATTGTGCAGTGATAAACATTCAAGTGTAGGTGTCTTTTTAATAAAATGACTTCTTTTCCTTTAGGTAGATACCCAGCAGTGGAATTGCTGGTTTGAATGGTAGATCTACTTTTAGTTCTTTGAAAAGTTCCCATACTGTTTTCCATAGAGGTTGTACTAATTTGCAGTCGAATCAACAGTGTATAAGCATTCCTTTCTCTCTGCATCCACGCCAGCATCTATATATTTTTTTTTTTTACTTTTTAATAATGGCCATTCTGATAGGGGTAAGGTAATATCTCATTGTAGTTTTCATTTCCCTGATTGGTGATATTAAGCATTTTTTCATATGTTTGTAGGCCATTTCTCTATCTTCTTTTGAAAAACTTCTGTTCATGTCTTTTGCTCACTTTTTGATGGGGCTGTTTGTTTTTGTTCTTGTTGATTTGTTTGCTTTCTTTGTAGATTCTGATTATTAGTCCTTTGTCAGATGTATAGCTTGTAAATATTTTCTCCCATTCTGTAGGTTGTCTATTTACTCTGTTGATTATTTCCTTTGCCGTGCAGAAGCGACAAAGAAAATAAAAAACCTAGGAATATACTTAACCAAGGAAGCGAAATATCTCTACAAGGAGAACTACAAAATACTGATGAAAGAAATCACAGATAACACAAATGGAAAAACATCCCTTGCTCATGGACTGGCAGAATCAACATTGTTAAAACGTCCATACTGCCCAAAGTGATTTACAGATTCTATGCAATCCCCATCAAAATACCAACTTCATATTTCGTAGGTCTAGAAAAAATAATCCTAAACTTATTTGGAACCAAAAAAGACCCCAAATAGCCAAAGCAATCATAAACAAAAAGAACAAATCTGGAGGCATCACATTACCTGACTTCAGATTATATTCTAAGGCTATAATAACCAAAACAGCATGGCACTGGTATAAAAGTAGAGAGAGACCAATGGAACAGAACATAAAACCCAGAAATAAAACCATCTACCAACAACCAACTGATCTTTGACAAAGTGGGCAACATACACAGGGAAAATGGAGCCCTATTCAATAAATGGTGTTGGGAAAATTGAATATCCATATGCTATTCAAGAGATAGGACCCCTATCTCTTGCCATATACAAAAATTAATTCAAGATAGATAAAAGACTTAAATGTAAGTCATGAAACCATAAAAATCTAGAAGAAAATGTAGGAAACACTCTTCTAGACATAGGCCTAGGCAAAGAATTTATGACTAAGACCCCAAAGGCAAATACAGCAACAATAAAAATAAATAAATAAATTGGACTTAATTAAATTATACATCAGTCTTACGAATAAATGACACGTTGTGAGTCCTAGAGAAATGTCTAATGTAAGATCTTAAGAAGTTGAAGCCTGTGACCCTCTGCCAAGCTGATTAAAAGAAAAAAACAAAAACAATAGGCAGCCTTTGTCAATTACACCAGGGGGCAAGTGGGACTTATTTTAATACAAAGAGTGTGAAATTTTCTTCTTTTTTCATTTATTGCTCCTGTATCTTTCTTGTTTACTGCACAAAATCCAATTAGCTGTCTCTATGGAAAACACCATTTTTTCCTAATTCTGGGGCTTGGGTGTTCCTTGCTTCTCCCTAACGCCCCACAGCTAGGAGCTCAACACCTTGCTGGGTCAAAGTGGAGAGGGATGGATTGCGGCTTGGCAAGAAAACACAAAAACCCCCATGAAAATAGTCATTTTCTTCACTCTGGAAGTACTTGTACTAAATCCTTCCATTGCTCTTGTTTATGACACACAGTTTTTCCCTGGGGCAAAAGCCCCACTTTCTAGCAGAAAAAATGCCTTCAAGGTAAGAGACAGCTCTTCTCTGCTGTTTGCTGCTCCATTTGCTTTTCTTTTTTTTTTAAATAAATATTATTATTTTTATTTAAGGCATACCACATGATGTTATGAGATACATGTATAGCAAAATGGTTAGTGTAGTGGAACAAATTAATATATCCACTATCTTGCATAGTTACCTATCCCCCCCAACCCACTGGCAAGAGCAGCTATAATCGACCTATTTACAAAATAGGTCTTGAATACAATTTTCACTATTATTAACTATAGTCCTCATGTTGCACATTAGATCTTTTAACTTGTACATCCTACATATTTGCTGTGTTATATCCTTTGACCTGCATCTCCCCATTTCCTTCTTCCCATCATGACACTGGTAATCACTATTTTATACTCTATTATATTTCACCTTTTTTTTAGGTTCCACATGTAAGTGTGATCATGCAGTATTTTTCTTTCTGTGTTTGGCTTATTTCACTTAGCATAATATCCTCCAGGTCCATCCATGTTGGGGCAAATGGCAGGATCTCCTCCTTTTTTAAGGCTGAATAATATTCCTATGTGTGTGTGTGTGTGTCCATTAGTTCACCTAGGATGGACACCTAGGATGTTTCCACATTTTGGCTATTGTGAATAATGCTGCAATGAACATGGGAGTGCAGGTATCTTGATGAGGTGATGATTTCATTTCCTGTTGGCCTTTTTTTTTTTTTTTTTTTTAAGAGAGACAGGGCCTCACTGTGTCACCCAGGCTGGAGTGCAGTGGCCCAATTATACCTGGCTGGCCATTTTTATGTTAATTTTTGGAGACATGTTTATTCAGTCTGTTGCACATTTTTACTTGGATTATATGTTTCCTTGCTATTGAGTTGTATGAGTTCTTTATAAATTTTAGATATTAATCCCTCATATAATATATGGTTTGAAAATACTTTTCTCTGTCTGTTGGTTGCCTTTTCATTTTGTTGATTGTTTCCTTTGCTGTGCAGAAGCTTTTTTAGTTTGATGTAGTTCCATTTACTTATTTTTGCTTTTGTAGCCTGAGCTTTTGATGAGATATCTAAGAGATCATTGCCAGGGCCAATGTCAAGCGGCTTTCCCCCTCTATGTTTTCTTCTAGAAGTTTTATGGTTTCAGGTTTTACGTTCAAATCTTTTATCCATTTTGAGTTGAGTTTTGTGTATGGTGTAAGAGAAGGGTCCAATTTCATTCTTTTGTATGTGGAAATCCAGTTTTCTCAGCACCATTTACTGAAGAGACAGTCCTTTCTCCATTGTGTCTTTCTGGTGCACTTCTCAAAAATTAGATGACCTTGTATGTTTGAATTTATTTCTGGGATCTCTATTCTGTTCCACTGGTCTATGTGTGTTTTTATGACACTGCCATAGTGTTTTGATTATTTTAAATCATCAAATTTTAAATCAGGAAGTGTGATGTTTCCAACTTTGTTCTGAAGCATTCCTCAGAAGTGCTTTGGCTATTTGGGGTCTTCTGTGATTTCATATGAATTTTAAGACTGTTTTTCCTGTTTCTGATAAAGATTGCACTGAATCTATATATTGCTTTGGGCAGTAGGGACATTTTGATAATATTAATTCTTCCGATCCATGAGCATGAAATACATCTATTTGTATTCTCTTCAATTTCTTTCATCAGTGTTTTATAGTTTTCAGTGGACAGGCTTTTCATCTCCTTGGTTAAATTTATTCCCAAGTATTTTATTTTATTTTTGATGCTATTATAAATGAGATTGTATTCTTGATTTTTTTCCAGCTATGTCATCATTTGTGTATACAAATACAATGGATTTTATTGTCTATACAATGCAACCTTACTATGTTCACTTAATAAATATAACAGTGTTTAGGTAGAGTCTTTGGGGTTTTCTACATATGGGATCATATCATCTGCAAATAGAGATAATTTTACTTCTTCCCTTCCAATCTGAATACCTTTTATTTTTTTTCTTATTTAATTGCTCTTGATAGCATTTCTAGTACTACTTTGAATAGAAGTGGCAAGAGAGGGTATATTTGCCTTGTACCAGATATTAGAAGAAAAGCTTTTAGTTTTTCCCATTAATTATGATATCAGCTATGGGTTTTTCATAAATGGATTTTATTATGTTGAGAAACTTTCCTTCCATACCTAAACTATTTAGAGTTTTTATCAAAAAAAGATGTTGACCTTTGTCCAATGCTTTTTCTGTCAATTGATACGATCATATGGAATTTGCCTATTTAGGTTTTCTATTTCTTCCTGATTCAACCTTGATAGGTTATATTTTATTAAGAATTTATCCATTTCTTCTAGGTTATCAGAGTTGCTGGCATATAGTTGTTCATAATAGCCTCTTAGGATCCTTTCTTTCTGAAACATCTGTTACAATGTCTACACTTTCATTTCTCATTTTATATATTTGAATCTTCTTTTTTTCTCTCAGTCTAGCTAAGGGTTTGTTGATTTTGTTTATGTTTTCCAAAAGCCAACTCGGTTTTATTGATTCTTTTCCATGTTCTTTCTATTACCTATTTGATTTATTTCTGTTCTGTTTTTATGTTTCCTTCCCTCTGCTAACATTGGGTTTGCTTTGTTCTTTTTCTACTTCCTTGAGGCATAATGTTTGGCTATTTATTAGGATCTTTCTTATTTTTTAATGTAGCCATTTGCTACAAACTTCCCTCTTAGAACTGCTTTTGCTGCATCCCATAGGTTTTGGCATGTTATATTTTCATTGTCATTTGTCTCAAGATATTTTTTAATTTCCCTTTCGACTTCTTTGTTGGGAACCACCTATCCACTGGTGGTTCAGAAGCATGTGGTTTAATTTCCACATATTTGTGAATTTTCCAAAATCCCTCCTGTTGTTGATTTCTAGTTTCATATCATTGTGGTCGAAAACAATACTTGATATGATTTCAGTCTTCTTAAGTTTGTTAAGACTTATTTTGTGGCCTACCACATGGTCTACCCTGGAGAATGCTCCATGTGCACAAGAGAAGAATGTGAATTCTGCTGCTGTTGGATGGGAAGTTCTGTATACGTCTGTTAGGTCCATTTTTTTCCCAAAAGTACAATTCAATTACAGTATTTTCTTATTAATTTTCTGGCTGGTGGATCTGTCCATTGTTGAAAGAGGGGCATTAAAACCCCCTACTGTTATTGCATTGCAATCTATTCTCCCTTCATATCCACTAATATTTGCTTTATTTATTTAAGTGCTCCAATGTTGGGTGCATATCTATAATTGTTATGTCCTCTTGGTGAATTGAGCCCTTTATAATTACATAATGACCTTCTTTATCTTTTGTGATAGTTTTTGACTTGAAGTCTATTTTATCTGATATAAGTACAGCCACTCTCGCTCTTTTTTGGTTACCATTTGCATGGACTATCTTCTTTCATCCCTTTACTTTCAGCCTATGTGTGTGCCTAAGGCTAAAGTGGGTCTTTTGTAGACAGCATATAGTAGAATCTTAATTTTTTAATCCATTCAGCTACTCTGTGTCTCTTGATAGGATAATTTAATCCATTTACATTCAAAGTAATTATTGATGAGTTAAGGACTTAATTGAAATTTTGTTAATTGTTTTCTGATCATTTTATATCCTTTGTTCTTTTCTTCCTCTCTTGTTTATCTTTGTGATTTGGTGATTTACTGTAGTGCTAGTTTTGATTCCTTTCTCCTTATCATCGGTGTATCTCAACAGCTTTTTGCTTTGTGGTTACCATGAGGCATACACAAAATATCTTATAGTTATAATAGACTATTTTACACTGGTAACAACTTAACTTCAGTTGCATATAAAAATTCTAGACTCTTACCCTCTCCCCCACAATTTATATTGTTGATGTCACAATTTACCTCTTTGTATATTAAGTAATTCTTAACAAGTTATTGTAGCTCTCATTATTTTTGACTGTTTCGACTTTTAACCTTCATGCTAAAGATATGTGTGATTTTCAGAGCATCCTAACAGTGTTGGAATATTCTGGATTTGAATATATACATACACACACACACACACACACACACACACACACACACCCCTTTACTGGTGAATTTTATACTTGTACGTGCTGTTGTGTTAGTAGTTAGCATCCTTTCATTTCCGCTTGAAGAACTCCCTTAAGCATGTCTTACAAGGCAGGTATAGTGGAGATGAATTCCCTCAACTTTTTCTTGCCTGGGAGAGACCTTATTTCCCCTTAATTTCTTTTTTTTTTTTTTTTTCCAGACAGAGTCTCACTCTGTTGCCCGGACTAGAGTGCCGTGGCGTCAGCCTAGCTCACAGCAACCTCAAACTCCTGGGCTCAGGCAATCCTACTGCCTCAGCCTCCCGAGTAGCTGGGACTACAGGCATGCGCCACCATGCCCGGCTAATTTTTTCTATATACATATTTTTAGTTGTCCAGATCATTTCTTTCTATTTTTTTTTTAGTAGAGACGGGGTCTCGCTCTTGCTCAGGCTGGTCTCGAACTCCTGACCTCAAGCGATCCACCCACCTCGGCCTCCCAGAGTGCTAGGATTACAGGCGTGAGCCACCGCGCCTGGCCTCCCCTTAATTTCTAAGAACAGCTTCACTGGGTATACTATTCTTGTCTGCCAGTTTTTTTTTCTTCAGCACTTTGAATATTTCATCCCATTCTCCCCAGGCTTGCAAGATTTCTGCTGAGAAATCTACTGACAGCTTACTTGTGATTTTCCTTGTATGTGACTTGATGTTTTATCTTGTGCTTTTAAAATTCTCTCTTTGCCTTTTGACAGTTTAATTATAATGTGCCTCAGAGAGGACCACTTTGGGTTGAACCTGTTTGGGGACCTTAGCTTCATGGATCTGGATGTCTGTATCTCTTCCAAGAATTGGAACGTTTTCAGCAATTATTTCATTAAATAGGCTTTCTGTTCCTATCTTTGTCTTTTACCCTTCTGCATCTCCCATAGTGTGAATGTCCCATAAGTTCTTCACTCTTTTTCATTTTTTATTTCAAAGTTTTTATTTTTTTCCTCTGCGTTATTTCAAAAGACCTATCTTCAAGTTCAGAGATTCTTCTGCTTGATCTAGCCTGCTATTGCACCTTTCTATTGTACTTTTTATTTCATTCATTGAATTCCTCAACTCTAAAATTTCCGTTTTGTTCTTTTTTATGATATCTATCTCTGTTGAAGTTCTCATTGATCTAATTTATCTAATTTTGTCAAATTATCTTTCTGTATTCTCTTATATCTCACTGAATGTCCTTAAGATCATTTTTTTTTAATTCCTTTTCAGGAAATTCATAAATTTCCTTTTTGGAGGGTCAGTTACCAGAGAGAATTCTCATGTTCCTTTGGTGGTGTCATGTTTCCTTGCTTTTTCATGTTTCTCATGTCCTTGTATTGATGTCTACACATCTAGTGAAACAACCACCTCTTCCAAACTTTTCAGAGAGGGAAAGATTTTCACTTGCAGATGTGTCTTACTGTGCTGCTTGGGAAGGGTGTGGTGTCTCTGATTCCTATGAGATGCAGTGGTATAGCCTCTGTGCAGCTTACTCAGCTATGATTGTCAGTGATGACAGTGGGTGCCTCAGTGGCCTAGGCTGTAGGAGTCTGTGGCAGTGGCAGCAGTAGCATAGGTTGTTAGGGTCAAGGTGGCAAGGGCTTTTGGTGTTCTCCTATCCTCATTTTCCACAAAATGGGGAGCCTTAGCTCAGGGGATCCCTCTTAATGTAGGGTCTGACACAGCCCACAAGCAGCTGCAACAGTGCTAACTTCCAGAGTACAGGTGTTCACAGCAGCCATGAAGCGGTAGTCCTAGGCTCAGAGTCTCACAAATCTATTGTGGCACCTGGGTTTTAGAGTACAGGTTCACTCTCCAAGGCTGGGTTGGACGCAGATTTCCCACACACCAGAGTCTGTGGCACCCCCAGAAGCTTGGGCATGGGAGGCTGGGTTGTAGCTGTGACTCTGGCCCTGGGAGACAGGGTACAGCACTGGCCCAGCTCCAGGGAAGAAGGGGTGCTCTGAAGATTTAGGCCTGGGGAGCAGGGTACAGCTACAATGTGGGAATCAAAGCCAATAGTGCACAGTGACAACTCAGGCCCTGGGGGATAAGGCAACACATAGTGGTGCCTCTGGCCCCTGGGATGGTGGGACATGGCAGTATCCTAGACTCTGTGAGGCCAAGTGCAGCAGCAGCAAGGACCCCAGAATGATGAAGCACAGCTGTCGCTTGAGTCCTGGAGGGAAGTGAGCAGCACTGCAATGACTCCACTCTCCAGGGAGTGGGTATCTCAGATTATTAGGGGCTAGTCCAATTCCAGGGAAGCAGGAATTGGATTCAACTCTACCAATGTTCTGTTTCCCTGGGACATGGGGTACCATGTTGGATCAGCCCTAGGATGTGTGGCTGCTTGGCTGCGCCAAGGCTCTATTTCCCTAGGAGTTGATGCACCACTTCAGCTCAAGCACCATGGGGCATGACTGCTCTGGGCAGCCAAAGCACTGCTTCCCCAGGAGGGGAAGGGGGCAGGGCACAGCAGCGATTGTATGGGGTAGATGGAGCAGCTCTCCAGCAGTTTGGCCCCACAGGGTGGGGTGTAGCAGCAGCTCAGCTCCAGGATGTTGGGCCACCAGGAGTGGGCAGTTCAGTAGCGACACAGTCCCCGGGCTATGATGGGGTGCCATGGCTACTCGCCCCTAGTGCAGTGCACACTCTAGCAAGGGGTTGCACTTCCAAGCTGTGTGGGCCACAGCAGCTGGGGCACAGTGTCAGTTCCTTCTCCAGGGGGAATGCAGCCATGTGGACTCCAGACAGTTCCCTCTGCTGAGCTTAGTGCCTGTGAGGTCTGCAGAAGTCCCCAGTGGTGAGGACTGCAGGTGTCCCCAGTGGTGATGGGGGCTGCTGGGGTCTTCTTGCTTACCTTTTCCCCCATAGGGAGAAGTCCCTCCTGGTTCTGAACTGATCCCGACTGGGGAATTGGCAGAGGCGAGGCATCTCCTTCCATTCTCTATGCGGCCATCCTGGCTGTTTGTGCTCTACAAGGTTTCTGCTACTCCTTTGATGTGCTCTGGCACTCTCCTTCAGTTATTTGCATCAAAACGTGGTTGTTTATTCATTGTTTTGGCTGTCTTTGGTGAACTTCTAGTCACCCATCTTGCTGACATCACTCTCCCATTGTCCTTTCTAATCCTTTCCTAGAAAGGCTTCCTTTTCCCAGTGGATTGTGTTAGAAGTTCTAAAGTGAATGCTGAGGCTCCTCAGCCACCCCCTCTTTCCTTCCCTGTGTCTCCTTCTACACAGGGCCCCACTGCAACAGGCAAGGTCGAGTAAGCTGCTCTAGGAAGCATCAGAAGTCATCCTATCTCAGAGAGTTCTCATAAACGGTCTTTGTATCCCTTCCACTCCAAGCCCTCCACACCAACTCTGAAATCAGCTCTTGCAGCTTGGTGATTACTAGGAGGGGACATCCAGGACACTACATTGTACCCCCTCCAAGTTCCTTTCCACTTTCATACTTGTTATCCCTCTGAATGTCACTAAGCTTTTTTTCCCCCTATTACTTACAAAACAACAAAGAAAAAAATATTGTAAAAAACTTTGTAATGGAAAAAGCTTCTGCAGGATACACAATTCAAAACCACAATTTTTTTTTTCACTGTGTACCCGCTCTGTGCAATTGGCACTTATTTGAAACAGCTTTCAAAGAAAATATGTTTGTGGTTCAGAGATAAGCAGGTTTTTAGTAAACTGTCAAAAGGACTTTTTTTATTCTCCTTCACTGCCAGTGGAAAAACCGAAAAAGAAAGAGTAAGTGAGAGGGGGAAGGCATCGTGTCTGAGTTATGCTAGGAGATACGTAGACCTAGTTTTCTGGGAACGCGTCAATGACTAGGTAGTTTAGGCTAGGGTCTCCTGCTCCCCCACCCCAAAAGTTGGGTTTTGCCACCAAGATAATAAGGGTGAAACACAATCACATTTGGTAATTAAAACATAGGGTTTTTTTTTAAAAAACTCCATTTTCACTATAACTATCAATCTTTTAATAAAAGCTTATTTTAATGCACAGTATAAAATAAAAAAGGAGGAGATGCCATTTAACAAGGCCTCTGTCATCAATTATGACCAAAAATTGTCCCAATAGCGATATCAGGAAATAAAGAACTAAACCAAGGGAGGACCAATCTTGAACCCACAGGTCACCACCAAGGGCTATACGCCAGAGGGCTGAACTGATACCAATGTTCACAAGAAAGTTATCTGGCCAGTGAAGACCAGGCAGATCTGGTTTCTGTAGAGGACTCTGCATTTGGCTTTGTTCACACATGCTTCACACCCTTCAGAGGCTGCTTTTGCCTCTCGCCTCAGTACAGTGTTTGTTAAGAATTAACAACCTACTGCCATATTTAAGGACCTTACAGAGGGAACCACAGATATCAAGGGCTTAAGACCATGGGGAACAAGTTAAACCTCTAGAGAGACTGTGGCAGGAATTTAAATGGAAAATAAAATCTTGCTAAGAAAGGAGGCATAACTTTCTTTTTGTAACTTTTGATGATTCTACCAATCAAAAACAAATTCTTCACATTTAAAGCACATGAATGTTGCAATGACGCAAAATCTCCAATCTAAAGTGAGATAAGGGGCAGATCTATCATCTCTTTTCTGTTTGAGGGACAAGGAACCTAAAACCCATATACCTTGAAACTATACAGTTTGCAAAATTTTGCAAAAAAAAAAAAAAAAAAATACACACACACACACACACACACACACACACACACACACACTTTTTTTTTTTGTAGGAAAACAGACTTCCAGCTCCCTTTGCTCTTCCCTGATCTAATAGGCTAGGGTCCTCCTCGGCATTATTTATAGTGAGCAGATGGTAGTCTGAAATTTTTTTTGACAAAAACAATTCTCTGGCAGGGGTTGCTGAGAGGTCAACGGAACCCAGATTAACAATTGATCAGTTCTAATGGACCATTTTAGCAATAAACTCAAAGCCAGTACACAGACCTGCTACCTCAGTAATGCAACGTGGCTGACACCCGAGCTCAACAGACTTGCATTTAATAGCACTGAAGCTTCAGCAGCTTCAAAACCTTCATCTAAGCCGAGATGAATTCTTCAATGCACAGCCATTTTATCAAAGGCTTCTCTTTTACAGGTTTCCACCAAAGCACACGTGGTCTACTCTGACTCAGAGAAGAAGAGTTCACTAAGGTTTAAGGTCTGGATAGTGAATATTGTAATAATGGCAGATTATTTCAATATCTACTCTTGCGTTCAGACCACAATGGTACCCTCTGATATTTTTCTTGTACACATACAGAACACATGACTAGAGAAGAGAAACTGGACTCCCTTTCCTTGTTCCCAAGAGGACAAAACTCATTGTTTCAGTGGTCCACACTCCACATGGTCCACATTCCAACCTTTTTTTCTGGTTCAGTATTCAATTCGGGACCACACCTTGCATTTAGTTGTCATGTGTCCTTAATCTCTTTTAATTTGGAACAAATCCTCAACATCTCTTTCCTGATTTTGACATTTTTGAAGAGGAGTCCACCCAGTTACTTTGTAGAATGTTTCTCAAGAGAAATGCCAATGCTGCATTCTCGTTTTATAGCACCACCTTTGACAAGGGGAATCACTTGTGCAACACCAGAATTTTATTATAAAGTTTTGGTAATAGGAAATCAGAACTCTCTTGGAAGATAACTCCAGTAACTCTTGGAAGATAGGTCTGATGCACAAAAAAGAGCATCTCTGCGTTAACTGAACTAAACTTTTCCTCCGCTCAAGAATAAATTATCCCCTAAAGTCATCCTCTGCCATGCCCCAACCCACTTATCCTTAGTAAAGAACTGAGGAAAACTATGTGAGCCATAACTACCATATTTTAGAAAATAGTCTTGACTCCCAAAAATGTTTCCCACTCTCTTGCAAACTCATTCCCTCCTGTTTGACCAAGGAATCCAAATGTTTGGACCAGAAAAACCAAAGAATAAGGACATTCTTTAACATAATCACCTTACAGGGATGAAAATCCTGCAATCCCACATTAATACAATATGATTATCTAGTGCATGGTCCACATTCCAACCTTTTTTTCTGGTTCAGTATCCAATTTAGGACCACACCTTGTATTTAGTTGTCATGTGTCCTTAATCTCTTTTAATTTGGAACAAATCCTCAACATCTCTTTCTCTTTCCTGATTTTGACATTTTTGAAGAAGAGTCCAGCCAGTTACTTTGTAGAATGTTCCTCAATCTAGATTTGTCTGATGTTCTATCATGATTAGATTCAGGTTATACATTTTGGGCAAGAATTCTACATAAGCAGCATTGTATTCTTCCAGGCCATCTCATCTGGAGGCACTTGATGTCACTTTGTCTCATTATTGGTGACATTAACTTTGATTACCTGTTATAAGTGGTATCTGCCAGGTTTCTCCAAGCTGCTGTTTTCCCTTTTGTAATTAATAAGTAATTCGTGGGCAGATACTTTGAGACTGTTAATGCCTTGTTCTTCATCAAACTTTTGCCTACTAGTTTTGGCATCCATTAAAGATTCCTGCCTGAATTGATTATTACCATAATTATTGAGCTCCATCATTTCTTCTTTATCTATTTATTGGCATTCTAGTATAAGAGCTTTCCTTCCTCATTTAGCTATATATTTATCTATCTGTTCATTTATTATCAGAGTAGACTCATGAATTCTTATTTTATTCATTGTTATAATCTGATTTAAGTTGAGTTTCTGTCATTTACAGCCAGAATATTCCTGGAAAGGCATCAGAAACTCCTGAGAAAAATGAGACAGTTTCCCTTGGCAGTGCACTCAAGAGATCCTTATAATATTTATGCTTATGAAGGTGCTTCCTGATGCTTCCGTTAAATGCCTTCTGGCCCACTCTAGGAAGCCCAAACCCTTTGAAGACAAGGCTCAGTGAAGACAAATGTGGCCAGTAAATGGCCCCTGTGTTCATGGAGTTGTCGTGTGGGTATGGCCATAGGAAGGCGGGGTTCTTCTTGCTATATTCAAGGTTCTTCTTGCTGGGCTCTGTCCCTTCTCTTGCAGCTCTGCTCAAAGAGCTGGACCAGCTTCCACTCCTCTCCCAATGTAACCAACTGTTTCCAGCACTTCTCTACTTCCCCCTAGAACCTCTTATGCTTGGCCATGCTCCTGGCTCTGTTTGTTTCATATGTGGGGTATCATGCCTGAAAACAACCCCAGCATGGTGAGCTTGATATTTACTATTTGCCCCTCCGGATCCATTCTTCAACCTTCTCCACCCAGCTCAATGACTCAGGAGGCTGAACTACATCAACTACATCTATAGTTGGGTCAACCAGTGGTGGGTACCAGCAGGAAGTAAGAAAGCAAGAGAGTGTTACTGGGATACTGTCCCCCAAATTCCATCCTTGCCAGCTCACCATGGGTGGCTACACTCTTCTGTCACACACCCTTTCCATGTATTTATTTTTTCCTAGGCTCTGGAAACCACTTCTTTCCCTTGCTTCTTCAGATCAGAAGAAGTGGGGTATACCACCATTGCTTGTTGGTTTCTCCTAACCCTGGCCACACATTTGTAAATATTTCCTTTATTAAACTTTCCTCAATTAGCCCATTTGAATGTGCATTCCTTTGCCAACAAGGCAAAAAAATTAAGATAGGAGTGATGATAAGAGCGCATCCATGGGAGAGAGACACAGCCAAAGGCTGTCTTTGTATTGCCATCTTTTCTGCACTTAAAAGATCCATGTCTGCCTTTATCTTTTCCATATAGATGAAAACACAGGAAAGTAAACACTATTTCTTTAATTGTGACCACTTGCCACTAAAAGAGATATATTCTAGCAAAGTGCAGTGAGGAAAAGCCACAGAACTCAAAATGACAATTTAAATAAATTTTTTAAAATTTTAAGAGGGACCCAAAGGAACCTCCAAGTATTATTCAACTCACTTATTGCCTTTTACTGTGTTTTCTATACACATCAACACCAAAATCCTTCTTGACCAGACACAGGTGTGCCATGATCAGATACAAGAACTACTGCAAGAAATTTAATAAACAGATGTTTCAATCCCAAATCTGTGAATGATACGATTTTTAAATATAATTGACTATCGATTCTTAGATCCATCACAGCATTGCTTTCAGTCATTTGCATTTGAAAATGCCGCCAGCAACGTGGGATTTGAGTATATTCTGCCATCTTATCAATTTACCATTGAGAGCTCCAGGGATTATTGTCAGTTGGATGATTTAACTCCCCCCATACTGCAGAAAAGCCCATTAAGATCTGGTCACACACATGTGTTTGGCATCACCCATTATAGCTGTCATTAGTGGACAGTGGTTGAGGATCGCTCCCCTGACCTGCCAAGAAATAGGAACATTTATTCCAACTCTACCATTCTCTCAAAAGCCTTTCTCTCCCAATCACTGACAATTGGCATTCCCTGTATAGCTGGTATTTCTCCTTTGGAGCAAACACACAAAACAATTAAACTCAAACTGTCATCAGTTACCTGAAGGTCTGCATCAAATTCATGTTTCAGGTGTGCCTCTTCTGCAGCCTCCACAAGACGCTGAAAAGACAGAAGACAACATTAAGGATCAAAATTGTGGCCTGGACCCTATTTGTACAAGGTGAAAAGACTGGAGTTTCTCCACTGACCAACAATGACAGATTATATCATGGTATATGCACCGTGACCCGCTGCGTGAAACTGAACATAATCACGTCAGTGTTAAAATCTAGTTTCTGCCTTCATCATTCTATCCTATTTCTTCCCATAAACATTTATTATTATGTATCTATAAATGCACAAATGCATCTATCTTCACAAAATTCTGACACTGGCCCCTGAGGCCCATTGCAAATCCAAAACCTACCTAGAATGGGGCATTCCTTAGGTATACAGGGCCCTTAGTCAAGATTTATTGAATTGAATTTAGTCCAACTCTGAGTGGGCTAACTTTCTTCCCCAGTGATTTGGAAAAGAGTATTTATTTTAATTTCCTCAATAATTCAAGGTCAATCGTTTGTGCACCCAATTCTAATATGTAATTATCAGGTGATAGTTATTTGCATTTTATGGTCCGTCAATACCATTTTGACAATCTGTATCCCAATAAAGCAATCATTGAAATTAAATCAATATGCAGGACCCACAAGAACACAATTCTTGTTGTTTTTCTTAGCCAAGAAGAATTTGATGAATTCATATTCTTATGAAAACAATTTTATGACATCTTCATTTAGAAATTAGTCAACTATCAAAATCATTTTAATTTAAATTTGCTAACAATATTTCCCACCATAAAAATATAGGACAGAGGATATTGCAGAAAACTCTCATTTGGTGAAATAATAGTTCACTGAAATTACATCAAACTAAAAGCAAAACCTTTAGATCCAAGAAAACTTTCAACAATTTCTATTTTTGCCTTGGTTACTCTTGTAGACTATGCTGTCTTTAACTTGTTTTTTCTTGACATAACACAGGCCTGAGTTTAACAGGCTATGTTTAAACAAATGATGACATTAGTGTTAATCTCCAAATGGTCACAAATTGACAGACAAATGTCTCATGAATAATTATTAAATTGGATGTGGAAATGAAGAGACTGAACCATATTTGGATAACCTTGAGCAGCAGTATGGAGCACTAAAGTCCACTTTCTCCATAAGACTTACAAAGAAAGAGACAGGTCAGCCGGAGACAGTGCTGCCCACAGACAGGAATCCGGGACGGGTGGAAACCTGGTTTTCCACATTCCCTTCAGTGGGGCAGGAGGTCGGGAAGGGCTTCTCTTTCTCTGGCCAATTGAAGAACAGACTCCCAGAGAATGTTAGAGACTGGAGCCAGAAGACCTGATCCTAATTCTAGATGCTAACTCACTGCAGCTGTGAGATCTTGGGCACATTCCTTCCTCTCCCTGGGCCTCAGTTTCCTCACCCCAAACACATGAAGAGGTGACTCTAGAGCGGTGGTTCTCAAAGTGCAGTGCCCCATCAGAACCATCAGTTTCACCGGGAACTTGTGGAAATGCAAATTCCCAGGCCCATCCCAGTCCTATGGAATCAGAAGCTGGGGGTGGGGAGCTGTTTCAACATGCCCTCCAGGTGACTCCAATGCCACTAACATGTGAGAGCCACTGGCTAAAACCAGCACTCATTCCATTTCCTACCCCAACCCTGATGCCTGATTGATACACTCTACCAACCCAAGGTTTCTCAACCCTTATTTATCTTTTTGAAATCTGTGTACATACGTACTTTCACATTAAAGCATCAAATTCCTTACAGAAGACAGACATAAGATGGAGGGGATGAGAAACAGAAAAGAAGAAAAATAGGAAGAGACCCTATCTACGAAGACTGGGTAGGTTGGTCCAAGCTTTCATTGGGTCACGGTATTCTCAGAACCATCCTAGTGAATGAAGCTTGCCAGCTCTCGGGATCACATGGTACAATTTGCAAATGTACTGATGTGGATCCTGATAGTTAAGTGACAGGCAGTGATATAAAAAATTCTATGTGTTTCTGAGAGCTTATTCTCTTAATCTTTGTAATAGATTTAGAATTTCTATGCACATATTGTGAAGTCAGTTACATACTGAGTTTTATAGAACGTGTATAAATATGTCTGAATACTTACATTATCAAAATAAGTCATGCATTTTCAGCATTTATTAAATATTTACCTAAACATAAAAAAGTTGTTTTTTTAATGGTATCTAAGTGTTGAGAATCCAGGGAAAAAATATCGATAAAATGTTCAAATGATCAAAAGAACAAAATAAAACTTCGCAATGACTGAGATAGATAATATTGATAAAAGCAAAGAATTAGGAAGGAAAAAAAACAGTTTAGGTTGGACAAATAAGAACACAAGATGGAAATAATAGACAAGTTGAAATTATGAAAAAGGATAACATGAAATGTATTTCATATAAAACATCTTATTTACATGTGTGTATGCATGTATACGTATACCATACAATCATACAGACCATATAACATATTCCTATATAATGTAACATAAAATGTATTTCAACCACAAGCACTGCCATATGAGATATAGGGTACAAGAAGTCAACACCCTGGAAGCAATTCGATAATCTTGTGTTACCTCCTAAGACCAGCCAGGGCACTGCATTCTGTGCTGAGCGAAGTGAGTACATGAAGAGTTGGACCCTGCCGGCCAGTCTTTATGTTCATTTTCAAGTTAAATTTGCTGCGTGCCTTTTTTAAAATATGGAACTCTTCACGAATTTGCACGTCACCCTACCAATCTTCCCTGGATTGCTCCAATTTCACTATATGTGCTGCTGAAGCAAGCATTTGCGCGCCTTTGTTGTAACTTATTTATTTCACGTATTTCTTGTTTCCATGAGGATAGTTTCCCATCACTCTCACTACAAAGCTTTAGGAAATATGACTCAAGAGAAGATGGTCACCCGGCAACCACCACGTGCCAGGTGTCTCAGGTGAAGCAGGTAAGTTCTCCAGAACTGGGCTCTTCAAAGGGACACACTGTTCCCGCAGTCACTCCCTGGGTCATCCCGCCCTTCCCTCTGATGCCAATGGGAGGCGGGCCTACATTTTCTGGGGGAGTTCAGGGGACACTCCCCCAACCCCCAGAACAGGCTCAGCAGTTGTGTACAACGGTTGTGACAAACAGCACATCAAGAACTATGTACCTTGTGGGAACAAAAAAGGACAGTTGACCTTTCCTTCAAAAGTACTCTCACAAAGGTAAACAATTTAAAAGAAATGTTATTTAAGAACAAAACCATCTGCCGTAAATTCACCTAAAACAGAGTCCTGGGGACAAAAGTTCCTACTGTTAATAAAAATTAAACTAAATTGAATCATCATCTAACAAAGTCAAGAACATTTAACTTCAAATTCCAATGCTTGCCAGTAGAAAAGAACAGCCTATAATATCTTTTCCTTAAGCAAATATCATCATCTAAGTCAAATGAAGTATGTTTTAAAAATAAGTTTGCAGGTAAGAAAAATCCATTAAGTTTGCTAATATTTTAGTTATTATATAAAAGAACCACCACAGAGCCTGGGGAAACTGTCACTGTATTATATCTATTAGAAAGGCAGTGTACTTTTAACAACAATAAATTCATTTTCTCTTATGTGAATTCCATTTGTGAATCCACAGATGGGATTATAGAATTGTGAACATGGTTTTTAATTAAAACTGAACACTGGAAATAAAAATGGCTTTGAAGGGCTGGGTGTGGTGGCTCACGCCTGTAATCCCAGCACTCTGGGAAGCCAAGGTGGGAGGATTGCTTGAGCTCAGGAGTTTGAGACCAGCCTGAGCAAGAGTGAGACCCCATCCCTACTAAAAATAGAAAAATTAGCCAGCGTGGTGGTACATGCTTGGAGTCCCAGCTACTCGGGAG
Source organism: Indri indri (assembly GCA_004363605.1). Classification (NCBI taxonomy): domain Eukaryota; kingdom Metazoa; phylum Chordata; class Mammalia; order Primates; family Indriidae; genus Indri; species Indri indri. The sequence goes on from RJWJ010016140.1 coordinate 19,471, forward strand.
GCTGAGGCAGGAGAATCCCCTGAGCCCAGAAGTTTGAGGCTGCAGTGAGCTATGATGAGGCCACTGCACTCTAGCCAGGGTGAAAGATGAAGACTCTGTCTCAAAAAAAAAAAAAAAAAAAAAAAAAAAAGGCTTTGAAGACTCCAGTCTTCAGAACTGAGCTTTGAGGTAAGGAAAAACAGCAGTTTTGTCTATACATCTTTTTTCCCCTTCTTTAATACCAAAGCATTTCCTTACTCAATAAAAATGCTAACAAACAATAACAATATACTGGAATCTACATGCTGGCCTTCAAACAAAGCACCTATAAGCTAAAAGGTTGTAATTCATGAGTTGATACACCTTCCATTGACTTTTTATATTTCTATATAACTCTTCCCTTTTCATGAAATAAATACAAACAAAAGCTATCTTTATAAATAGGAAATGCTAGACGCCATGGACCATGGCTAGTATTTATAGCTGTGTTGAAGGCAAAGCTGCCGAGGGGAACAGCAGCGATATTAAAGCATTTCATTTAAAATCACATCTTATTTCTTGTTACAATGACCCCACGTGTATCCGTACAGCTGTCCCATTTCCTCCCCACAACACTTAAATCGAGACTAAGGTTACAGACACGGTAGAGGTCAAACTCTCCATCAAGGTCCAGAGGGGGAAAATCAGACACCAAGTCAAAGTAAAAATTGGATCAGAAGAAGAAAATGATTTTTTGTTCTACTTTTTTTTTTTTTTTTTTTTTTGGTTCCCAGCATTTTGGCTTAACAAGGGGAGAAAAGACAGAAAGAAATGTGTGACGAGAGGTGGGGAAGGTAATGGAAAACGTGATTGGACAACCAAAGTAACTTGCGACTGGACTGCTACGGATGCTATCAGAATGAACGACCTGGAAAAATGAAAAAGTATTTTTAATAAAAATCCCTCGAAAGGGAGGGGAGAGGGATAATTATGGATGAAAATCCTTAAAGCAAAACAGAAATATATAAACCATATGGAATAGCAAAGTAAAAAGTTATTTTTATTTCTCATGTTAAAGCTAAAAAGTTTTGGCTTGTAAATGCTGTTATAATGGGACGTTGGAATTTGACAAAGATTTCAAAGCACTTAATATATTTAGTGATTTTCATTTAATGTTTTGCAACAACACATTTAATACTCATACCAGGGTTTTTATTGACATTTTTTTCTAGAATGTATACATAATTCTTTCTCAAATAAGGTTTAAGTTCTACTTGGGGGGGCGGGGGGGACTCTAAAAATAATCTGTGATCATTAGCATGAACTTGGGCTGCATGGATGAGCTGGTTATTGAATTGCCATTAATGCCAGAGTTAAAGATCTCATGACTCTTCCTTCAAACCAACAAGAGCTCAAAGTATAGAAAAGCAACCAAGCTGAGTAAGGAAGAGGAGTGGGAATCACCGGCACAACCACACCAGTGTGCAGGGTTCACCTTTTTCTTATCTCTTGTCCATCAGTGTATACCTGGGGCTAATGCTGTCCTAGCAATGTGTTCCATGGCAGGTCTTCAACTGGAACTTGACATGCTTACAGTCTACAGAAGTGAGAACAGAGGAGACCCAAGTCCTCTCCACATCACAGATTTCAAACTTAATCCCAGAAATGAAATGCAAAGTCTCCACCCTCATTAAAAGCACTTAGCACATCAAAAGATGTCTCCAGAATGGAAGCAAAATGAGACTGACTTGTTCCCAGGACTAATTGCAAACACTCCTCTCTCGTACCAAAGGTAAGAAACCATCCATTCAAGAACCATTACATTGGGGAATTAACTAAGAAGTTCAAATTTACATTTTCATCCCTTCTGGTGATGAAATTCTTTCCCTTTTGTTCTCAGGATAGGGTTTTTATCACTCTGTAACAGTGCAGATTAGTCTTCGCTGAGTTTGTAGCTAGAATAATTAGATGACTGTTTCCCAAAGTGTCAGACTCGGTACCACCAGCAATCCATGAAACAACATGAGATGGTTTGCAGAAGGGTGAGGGGCACACACAAGGAAAGCAGCTATTTCGGTATGAAGGGATAAGTGGCAAAGCATGCTGCCAGCAGGCCAAGCAAGCTTCCCAGAAAAAGTGACATTTAAGCTGAGCTCCGAAGGAGAACAGGAAGTATCCAGGAAAAAGAAAGGTGCTAAAAGAATGTTCCAGCCAATGGGAACATTTTGCACCAAGTTTTGGAGGTAAAAAAAAAAAAAAAAAAAAAAAGTTCTGTAAACAACAATTAAAAGAAATGTTCTGGAAACAGCTAGCGCCCAGAGACCTACACAGAGGACACGGCAGTCATGGGTGATTATCAGGCAATCAACCAGGACAGAATGAATAACCCGGGGAGATGGACACAATTAGACAAGAAGAAAGCCAGGACATCTTCCCCTCCCACCCTGCGATGCTGCCACTGCAGTTAGACTCGTATCTGAGAGCTTAATAACATGCAGTAATCCTTATTGATACAAATGTTTTTACTTTTCCATTCCAATACAAAAGGCACGTATAAATCACCTACTATCAAGATGATCGTTTCTTTAGAGAAAAACAGCTTTTAAGGAGCCTTCATTATTTCTTTGTTCCTGTGGAAGAAATAAGCTTTGTTGCACACGAATGAACGTTTTGTATAAAATGACCTTCTGCCTGAAAGCTGCAGAAATTGCTTCTGCTTTAAAAATGGCAAACATTTCAAAGTGGATTATAAAAGCTAATCTATAAAGTTTCTAGAGAAAGCAGGTAACAGAACAATAGAGCAAACACATCTTTCTTCCCTTCCTTCACTCCTCCCCTCTCCCATCTCCTTCGGATTGTCTAAGGCCGCACCTGCCTTTTACAAGACAAAATAAGCCTGGCGTTTACATCAGAAGACACGATCACAATCAATAACAAATTATCTTTGTTTCCACAAGAGATACCTGTTATCAGTGTGAGGCTGATTAAATTCATACCCGTTATCAATGTGGGTGGCCAATTTCCCAACCGCAGCCATCTCGTTCTACAGTTGAGGTCGCATTTGCCAAAGTGCAGGCTTTGCGAAGCCCCCGAAGAAGGAAACAGCCAAACTCTGCTCCAAGGGCTGCCCAAGGGCCAGGACAGCTCAGGGGGAGGCAGGAAGAAGAGACAACCATATATTTTAGCCCGAGTAACTTTTCCAAATGACCTAGCATTTTAAAGAATGGTCTCTGCTTAGGTAGCCTTCCTAAAAAGGTTTCAGAGTTGGTTGTTAAAATCAAGGCTATTTAACCACAAAACTTGAAAAGTCCCCTGATGACCCTTCAGTTCCAAGGGAACTGAGCTAGTTCTTTTGTGGGCAATGTCACTATCTTCGACTGCCCGAGCGGATGGTCCAGGATGAACAGGGGCTATGACTTGTCATTTGAAGCATGGACATTTGTTTTCCTCAATGAAAGGAACTCTCCTGTCACTGAGGGCTCTGCCAGTGGTGGACAGATTTCTGTTCCAGTCTTTAATTATAAACTTAGAAGGTGTTGACTGGAACCCACAATAGCGGAGTACTGAAGATATTTGCCCAACTAGCCAAGGAAGACAGGAACATCTGCCTTAGAGAAGTTACGGCCAAAATAACAAGTTCCGGTGCTGGTGAGAACGTCTGTCCCACAGAGAGTTTCCATTTCTGGTTGTAGCACCGTGCTTCTATCACTTCTGTTCAATTTAGTTTAACAAGTATTTGTTGAGAACCTATTAGGTAACCAGAATGTCACCAAGAACTGAGTGGGACCCCAAGACATAGATAACTTAGTCCTAGACCTCAAGAAGCTTTTAGTACATTTTTTTTTTCTTTACAGTAGAGTGAGAATAGGTCTTGAAAACCAAGGCCAAGGGTTTGAATCCAGGTCTTCCTACTCACTAGCTATTGGACTCTGGGCAAATCTTAACTTCTCTGAGTCTTGCTTTTCTCAACTGATGAATGAAAATAATATCATCTTCTGTCTGTACTTTAGTGTGTAAATTTGATGAGAATGTATACACAAAACATTTCCTAAAGGATTCCACACAAGTGTAAAATATTATCAAGATAGGGCAGGGGAACAGACAAGATTCTTCAGCATAAAACAGCTTGATTGAAACAAGGCAACTTCACAGAGTCTGTGCCTCCCACAGTTGGCTCTCATATGGGGAGAACTTGGAACAACTCCCCAAGTTCACAGTTACATGGAGGTTATGTGAAAGTTAATTTTGCTGCCAAGGAAAGGACTCCAAACCTCGTGTTCGAAAACACAGGGCTGTGCACCTGCTCCTGAAGGACTGGTTTTCAGAATCCACCACTCTCTTTCTCAGCTTCGGCAGTAAAATCTGTGCTCAGTGAGGCTGAAAATGGAATGAAGCAAAGGCCTTTATGGAAAGGTTTGACTGATGTCCTCAGAATGGCACAAACACAGAAATTAAGCTGTTTGCCAAAGCAAGCTCCTTTGACAGATGGCACCTGTGAGACACGGGACAGGATAGTGAGTGTGGCAGGCAGCTCCTGGCCCGCAGGCCCCAACTACGGCCAGGGAAGGAAATTTTCCTTTCTCCTTGAAAATGGAGTAATGCAAAACAATTTCCATGTCCATTCAGACTTTACCTTCTCAAGATGGATTTTTATATAAATTTGATGCAGGGAAAAGCTGTTGCAATTCCCTTGTTGTTCTTTCCTTCCACCCATCCAACCAAACATTTACAGGCAACTTCAGTTTGGGAGGGAACATACCGAGTCGGTCCAGAAAGCAGGCTCTGTGGTCAGGGAACCTGAATTTGAATCCTGACTCCAGCAACCTCATGACAATATTCTGAGCCCAAGATCTTGGCACACAGTAAACGTCCATTAATGGTATCTCTTAGTATTGCTGCAGCTGATGACAGTGATGATGATGATGATCAATTATGTGAGAAGAACTACACTAGGAGCTCAGGCTATGAAGATGATGGCACATTCACAGTTCAGTTGGGAGAAGAAGCAAATAATTAGACAATGTGACGCGGGCTAGAATAGGGGCGCCACACAAGCTGATGACAGCGAACAATGACTGAGTTTCACACTTCCTCTCCTATGTGCCAAGCTGCTCTTAGTGCTTCAGTCAGTGAATCCAGCGAGTCCTCACAGCCACGCTATACAGGAAAGCACAGATACCATCCAACTTTACACGCAGGGAAACCAAAAGGCAGGGAGGTTACAGTGTTGCAAAAACCCTGCCAGGGTGTGGAGCACCCGTGCCGGGAATGCTCGTAAATACTGTGACGACACGCCTGAGTCAAAGGATGAGTGGAAGTCAGCCAGGTGCCCAAGAGAAGTGATGCGGAAGGAGTAGCAAAGGCTTCAAGGTAGGAGCCTGGTGTGTCTGCAGAGGTGCAGGTTCGGAATGGGGTGGGGGAGGTTGAAGGGTGCCGGAGGAAGGTGCAACAAGGCAGGCCGGTGGGGCTCAGGCGAGCCGGGGTGATGAGCTAGGCTGAGGACTGCTGTGCCCTGTGCCCTGTGCCCAGCAGTAGGTCTCCTTGAGCATAAGAGCCACATGATCAGATCTGAACTTTAATTAATGTTTAGAGTTAATCTCGTAACCAAGCTGAGAAAAATTAGAAGGGGATATATGTGAAACAAAGAGACTAAAGCAGAGAGACTACTTTCTTTAATGCAATTTATTCCACAAACATCTCAATCTATCAGCAATTCCTGTGGGCTCTCCCTCCAAAATACAGCCCATGTTTTGCCACTTTTGTCATCATCCCCCTTGTTATATCCCATGTCAAAGTCACAGCCACCTCTGCCCTGGACACTCTCAGCCTCCTAACAGGCCTCCACTTGGTGCCCATGTGGACTCACGCTCCACACGGTTGCTTCAAGGAGCCTTTTCAGAATAATTCTGATGTCATCACTCCTGTTTGAAACCCTGCAATGACTTCCCAGCCATGACTAGCCAGCACCCTTAGCTCCTCAGACTCCCAGCCATCTTTCTGGATCCAGACCATGACAAGCTTGTCTCTGTCATCCTGCTATTTATCTCGGTCGAGGACATTCTTATCCCAGATCCTTGTATGTTTGCCTCCCTCATTGGTCATTCTGTAGCTCAAATGAATCCTCCTCAAAAATGCTATCCCCACCCTACCCCCTAATTCAGGCTCAAAACAGCACTGAGCATATGTATGACCAATGCTCGAAATACGTTTGTGGGGCAAATTAAATAATATCTATCACCCTACTGTCTTCCAGGTACTGTGTTTATCTGGAAATACAAAGTTTGTAAGACACAGCTCTTGCCTTTGAGGACATCACAGTCTAGGGAGGGAAAAGACAAACAGGCAACCACAACGCAATGTGGTAAAGGCTCTCCCGGGGGAAGCCAGGGATACTCCAGAAGGCCACTGAGGGACCAGCCAGACCAGGCTTGAGGGACACGAGGAAGCTTCTTGTCCGTGTTGAGACCCGAAAGACAAAAGCTAGCCTGGAAAACAGGGAAGGACATTCCAGAATGAGGAAGCTGCGTGGCACATTCAGGCAATTACAAGAAGTTCAGTGTCTGAAGGTGCGTGGCACGGAAGGGGCTCGCGGTGGGAGGGGACGTAGTGAGAAAGGAGGCTGGGGAGTTTTAAGCAGCAAAATATTATTGGGTATTGACGTTATCTAGATTTTGTCAAATGATCAAAAGGTTATCTAAGTCAATAAAGAGAAAAATTGAACAGAAGGCATCTGAAAGCTATTTAGGAGGGAGGCTCTATAGGGATTAGAGGCAGCGGGCTACAGGGAATAAGGGCAAAGGCGGAGTAGTGGTAACTAGCTTGGTGCTCTTAGCCACGGCCCGTACTGCCTCCCAGGACACAGCCAGGGACGGCCAGAGCAGGACTTGGAGCTCAGGAGGAACGTTTGAGGAAAGAAGGGCTACAGAGCATTACAAAATTTCACAGGGAGACCAAGTAACACGAGGATAGGATTTTTTTTTTTTTTTTTAAAGAAAGTCCATTAGATTTGGTGATGAGGGGTGTGTGCTGGCGAGTGCCAGCTAATTCTCAGCACCATCTAAGCCATCCCTTCTACCGCAGGAGCTGGAAGCCTGCAAACTGCATGTGCCCGACTCCCTTGTCAGCGGGGCTCCAGCTTAGGTTCTTGAGAGATCCGTAAGCTAAAAGAGGAGAAGCCAGTATTCTCCAGTTGAAGTTACGGGCATGTATGCAGGCTTCTGCAGATGACTGGCAGATATCTTTTGCCAATCATCCAGACGCCCTCCTAAGAAGTACCCACTCGTGCCATGGACAGCTGAGACCGTTGGTGGTGCTCCCTGTGCCTGGGCACTTCCTGAATCCGTGAACTCAGACAGCAGCTTCCCTGCCCCTCACTCCCTCAACTAGTTCTTCCAACTATCAAGTGAGCCTTTACTTCCCTATATTAAATCCCTGCCTGCTTGGAATACCTGAAGGGCTTTTCTTTTCTGATCAAACCTGACTGGGCGAGCCAGAGGGTGCTTGTGTAGGAACCAATTCAGAGCACAGGTAGGGGCGGGGGCCGAAGTGCAGAGAGCAGTAAAAGTGGGAGGAATGGAAGTCTGGGACAACATAAAAATCTAGATTGCTATATCAAGTAAGTGTTAGAAAGAGAGAGAGAGGGAGGGGGTGGGGGCGGGGAGAAAGAGAGATTGAGATTGTCTTGGGCCACGGCAGGAAGGGAATGCCGGGAGAAGGAAGGCTTTAAGATGAACACGTGCTCACAGCAACAAAGGCAATAATGAAGCTCCCTGAAGACCCAGCTCAGGGTAGCTCCAGGATCCTTTCCAGGGGACAGAGAGCCATTGGGCCTAGGTCTTCACTTCAAAGGGCCTTAATCATAGACTTTCCACATTACCTCCTAAAGAGATTGCAGGTATAGCCACAGAGATAACATGGCACTGGAAGGAGAAGTGGTTAAAATTGCATCCCTTTCCTGAACCACACAGACTATGGTGAATCACAATTTCTTTTTACTGTATCCTTTTTTTCCTTGGGGAGAGTCCTAATATATTGTACAGGCATTCTTTGTTAAACATCAATAATTTGATAAACATATATATTTAAGATATACCACCATTTTCAACTATGTCTATGTTTTGTCATTTCTTCATTTTATAACATACCAGCGACCTTGAAAAAAAAAAATCCAAATGGCCTGGGTCACTCTTGACTTCTGCAGGACCCTGCGTAATAGGATCAAGGCGGCTTTTACTTCTCTAAGGTAAAGTCAACCATATGCACTTACATGTGAAGCTTATTTCAAATGACATCAAGAATGAATAATGAAAAATAAGACTGTTCCCGTGACTTTCGCTCCTCAACGTTTTACACAATTCCCTTGCTCCAATTAATACCGCACTGATGACTTCAGGGTCCTCAGAAAAAGCCTTCCTCCTCCAATGCAGAAATAAAATCCTGAGGCCAAGACTCTGAACCTTGCCCATCACTTTTAAGAAGATGACTGCTGCAAGTCGAAGGGTGGCGCAGCGAGGGAACCACTGCCGGTGGCATAATAGGATGCACGTGAATGTCTGAGTCTGTGGGGAGCCGGGTAAAGCAAGGCGTTGGGTTCTGAATGAAGTGTGCGTGTGTCTTAAACTCACTTTTTGTTATTTTTCCATTTTAATTCTCATATGTTCCTCTTGCATTCGTGGAATGACATTTTCACCCTCTGGAACCAGACTTAGCATTTTTAAATTTCCAAGGATGAGACGCTAGCTTAAAGGATAAGCTGGCTCTCCCTTTTTTAATGCCCAGGTAATGAATTGAAATTACATATAAAGTTTGAATTTTTATGGAAAGTTATTCACATACTTTACACTTTCTCAGCTTCAACTCTTTTTCTCCTTTGTCAACCCTTAATTATAACTTTATTTCCAAATGACAAAGAAATAAGCAGACGTATGAATACATGTTAATGGTAAAAGATTTGAGGATTTTCGTTTGTTTGTTTGTTTGTTTGTTTTGAGACAGAGTCTCACCTTGTCACCCAGGCTGGAGTGCAGGGGCATTGTCATAGCTCACTGCAGCCTTGAACTCCTGAGCTGAAGTGATCCTCCTGCCTCAGCCGCCCAAAGTGCTGGGACTACAGGCATGAGCCACCCCCACCAGGATGTTTTTTTTAATGAAGAAAAGACAGAGCTAAGGAAGGAAGACTAAATCCACTTTACACAAAAGTAAACTGAGACCCAAAATTCAAACTTCCTCAGATGTTTATGCAATGCCTCATCTGCACAGCATGCTTGCTCTTGGCTTTCCTCATGTTTCGAATGTCAAGATACATACCGTCTGCTGACCACCCCCCACACCCCACAGCCTGGACGCTGGTAACTTTCCAGTGCTCTTACGTGACCAAACAAAACGGAGTCTTGCTTTCACATTCCGCTTCACCTTTCTGCCACCCACCCCCTCCTTTTACTGTGAAATAGACGCACAGAGAAATAGTAAGTCCAACCATACAAAAATGCCACTTTGAGTCAAAAGCAGTTGAATACCAGCAATGCCACATAGCTTGAGTTAATTCATAAGATATATTAGAACTTCAGTGGTTTTTAAATTTCCCTTTGACATTCCAAATGAGTTGAATGGTTTCGAACAGCAGATGCAAAGGCCCTGAAGTGTTGTTTGATAAAACCAAACACAGGTCCACAAGATGGTATCTGAAACCCCTGGGCCAGGTATGCTACCCTAGTTCAGGGTTATCTGCATTTTAGAAAGGTCAAATGATACAAATTTATTACAACTCATTCCCAGTGACGTCTGGGGCAGTACCCCATAATCAAATATTAATATTTCTACAGTGGATATATGATTATTCACATTAAGACTAAATAAATATTATACACATCCACAGGTAAGTTCAGGCCAGGTTCTTCCATCAAATGAGTTATGAAAAAACTTCCAATTTTTAGAGCTTTCTTGATTTCAGAAGAAGATATGGGAGTGTAGACCTCCTGAGACTTGAAAAAAATTAAGGTGATAGAAGTTTCTCAATTTTATATTTCAAGACCACAAAGTTTTCTCAACCCTTTGGCTCAGCTATTGCTTAGGTTAATAAATCACAAAATTAAATGAGTGAGGATAGATCCATTAATGGGAAGAGAGATGATCTTACTGGAGTGATGAAAATTGTGAAGAGGAAAATGCAGACAGAATGTGATGTGCATTCATTACCACATTATGGTGACACATTCACAACTTGGTAAATTTACTAAAATCATTAAATTGTACATTTTAAATGGGTAAATTATATTACATGTAAATTACACTTTCAATAAAGATGTTAAAAAAAATCAGTGGGAGAAACCAAGAAATGTTAGTTAATGTACTAGTTTTCATATGTAGAAAACCACTTACATGTAATGTGATCCTATTTTCTCATAGTAAAAGTATTCCTAGTAACATAAAATGGTATGGTCATTTTGGAAAGTTACTCAAAAGGATAAACGCAAGAGTTACCATATGACCCAGCAATACCATTCCTAGGTATACACCCAAAGAAAATGAAAATCTATGTCCACACAAAAACTTATACACACATGATCATAGCAGCATCAATCATTATACCAAAAAGTAGAAATAGCCCAAATGCTCATCAACTGATGAATGGATAAACAAAATGTAACATATCCATACAATGGAATATTGCCCAGCAATAAAAAGGAGCAAAGTAACCTACACACGCTACAGCATGGATGAGACTTGAAAGCACTATGCTCAGTGAAAGAAATCAGTCACAAAAGAACATGCATTGTATTATTTCCTTCATGTGAAATGTCCAAAATAGGCAAATCCATCGAAACAGAAAGTAGATTACTGAATGCCTAGGGCTGGGGGGACATGGTGACATTGAGAGAAAATGGCTAAAGGTTATTTGGTTTCTTTTTGGAGTGATGAAAATGCTCTAAAATTGATTGTGGTGATGGTTGTACAACTATGAATAGACTAAAAACCACTGAATTATACACCCTCACGGGTAAATTGTGTGGTATGTGAATTATATTTCAATAAAACTGTTATCAAAACAGTGTTTTTTGTATATTAGGGTGGAATTTTGTTTGGTGTTCTTCAAAGGGTACAGTGACTCCTTGGCCACCAATAACTTAGTGAGCACAATCCACCTTCATAGAATGTGACCGTAGATGGCTGGTCCCCATCCGCTCATCATGGGAGTGTGCAAGTCTGTGCAGAGATTCTAATCTCCTTTGAAGACTTGTTTATCTACTGGATTCATAATTAGGATCTTTTATATGTTTTAGCACAACAACCCATTTCATATTAACTAGCTGAATTACTGTAGTTTGCAATAACTGTGACAAGAAACACTAAATGTTATTGAGATAAAAGTAAGTTAATATATTAAAATAATCCTTAGAAGTGTGTTATATTATGAATAGTCAATTACCAGAGTCTAAGAATTATAACTCTGATAGCATCTAGCAGAATTCTAGATCCATCTAAAGCTAAAATACAAACAGTGCTAAATAAGAATTTTCTCACTTCTTGGGTAAGTAAACACCAAATGGAGGAAAAAGATCATAGATTTACAACAACGCCATTTTGGAAGGCTTATAATCATTTACTACTGTTCATTTATACCCCACTTCATTCCCAAAAGATTTTCCAATTGCTCATAATGCTACATAAAGAAAAAAAAAACCTCTATAAATTTAATTAAGAAGTTTGATCCTAAGGGGCATGAAGATAACTAGTCGACAAATATTTATTAAGCATGTACTATACAGACGGAATATGGCCACACACTGAAGGGAGCTACAAATGAATTATGACAGTCTCTGCCCTCTAGGAACCTGTAGTCACAGCTAGCAATAATAAGTAACTATGCCTGATGCTATTTGCCAGATTTCAAATAAGATATCCTAATAAGGCGTGCAAAAGTCGAACAAGGGAGTGATGACTTCCCACTACTGAGGCCAGAGAGAAGTCACAAAGGAGATGAAATTTGAACTAACTTTTAAAGGTGCCTAGGATCTAGGCAGGTTCAAGGGAAAGAAGACAGACATCGGAGGCGGGAAGGCCAAGGTGCACTTTGGGAACGGAGGGCACACCTGTCTGAGCAGAGAACAAGGTTAAGTCCAGAGAGGAGGGCTGGGGCCAGCCTGGGGCAAGACCATGGGTGGTCAGTCTAAGGGCTGAACTTCATCCTGAATCAGTTGAAAGAGTTGCCAGAGGAAGAGTGATCCAGGGTGGTGAGAGGCTGGGTCCAGTGGGGACGACGGCTGACAGTGGGGAAGGGAATGTGAGGGAGCACAAGGCCATGACTTGCCGGTTCCTCGTTCCTCAGTGCCTCAGCGCCTTAGTCGCACGAGTCACTTAGAGCAGCACAGACATCCCTGAACATCATGCAGGTGGCTCCCAGGACAGCACTGGCTCCCCTCACTGTCAAGTCTAACCACACCCAGCAAAATAGGATCGATTTAGTCCTATTCTACACCACTAGTTTTTAAAAAGTTTTGTGTCATTCCATTATTTTATTAATACAAATGTTTTAAAAGAATAACGCTCCTTTGTAAAGTCTCAGGTCTGAAAGAAACAAACAAAAAAACCAACAACCTTTTCAGTGACCTGTCATCACCCTCAGACATTAATATATGTATATGTATCTGTAATTACTTCAAATATGTTAATTAAACCTTCACTCTTCGGGGGGATTGTGAGCAGGGTGATTAACACAGCAAGAAGGATAAGTTATAAGGGAAGCCCACCCCCAATATTAGCTTGCCGCAGGACACATATGCTGACGATTAAACTGATTATACCACATATGCTGCTTACATGTTGAAAATTCAAGTTTATACGAACCAGAAGAGATCAGTGACTTACCTGGGTTTTCGCTCCCTCTCTGTCTCTGTTGCTCTGTCTCTCTCAGAAGTTAAGTTCAACCATTATTTATTAAGCAAAGACTACTGTGATAGTCCCTCCCCTTGAAGATTGCATAAAACAGTAAAGGGGATAAATATGTAATCAAATAACTAGTATCTCATATGGTACATGTTATAGGTAACAGATGTGGTTTTAAATAAGTATTAAAATAATAACTGTTAATAAAATAAGTCAAAACAATAATACCAACTTATGCCTAGGTATTCTGTCTAATAAAATATTGCTCCTTATATAATCACCCTCATTTACCAATACTTCATTAAGACAAACCACCTAGTCTATGCTCTTTAATAAGCTGCAGTTTTTAAAATGCAGCTACTCAATGAAAACCATCAATAGTGCATTCCACTGTGCTGATAACTAATACCATAAGCAAAAGGAAGACAGTGGATGGTGAATCACAGGACAGGCCATGCCAGAGGCCAAGATGGGCAAGCGTCTTAACCATGCCGATGGCTAACAGACAATGTTTTGTAAGGTCAGGGGTCAGGAAAGAGTGGAGGAGTGTTAAAAAGTCTGAAGAGGGCAATAGGAAGATAACCCAGGAAACTGAGAAAGCAGGATGCTAAGGCAAGGTCCTGACGCAGTGAAGATAAGTTTACATGGGAAGGCGAGAAAGAGTACCCCAAATCTAGGATGGGCTCTGCTAGGCACCCAGTTAGGGGCCAGAGCCTACGGTCAGGGCTCTTTCAAGCCTCCTCAAGCCTGTGCTTCTCTCTTGCCTTCATCCCCCGTGGTGTTTCTACCACTCTCTGATGGGTTTCATTCCCCATGAGGCCTGCGCTCCCTTTGAACTAGGGATATTCAACAACTGCTTCTTGTGACGAAATGATGGGTGGACACAACTAGATTCTTCAGCTTCCCTCCGTCTGAATGCCGGCTCTCAGGGAGGCCACTTAGGGCTGGGAAAACATCCCTGGAGACTAAAAGGTGGGAAGCACCTCAAACGAGATAGGGGCATTTAAGTGCTGATGGCTGGAGGGTCACCAGGACCCACGACAGGGTTGGGAGCAGAGCTGACATTCACAGGAGTGGTCTGTCTTTTGGCAATTTAATTGATTTTAAAGAAACGTCTTCCTTGGTGGAAGATCAAGTAAGTGAGCCCACTGAACAAGATTTAGCACACAGAAACTTGTGTTTTAACTACTAATCCTGTAGCTAAAAAAAAAATTCTAAGCAATATGATTGTACAGCTGTTGGAGTTAGAAAATTATTAGAAAAGGTAAGTTGGTACTAAGAGAATTAGACTTGGCAGTTTATCAAATGCAAGCAGGCAAAGATGGATGAATTCGAAGTCAGTAATCATTTTATCACTCCTAACAACTTCCACCTGGCAGAGGCCTGGATTCCCGCCATAACATTTACTTGCAAAATAACCTTTGCTTTGTCTCCCCTGTTTTCTTTGTTCTCTGCTTTGAATGTGTTGTACCCTTCCCTTTCGAAGCTGCTTTTCTCCTTATCAGTACAGTAGCCTCTGCTAAAAACCTTAACCATTATTGTACGATCACTCGGGATAATGCAAATATGCACAGAGTTAAGCAAGCAGTTGCCTTTTTCTCATCAAGAGGCATCTGGGCAAAGAACAAGAAAGGAGAAAAGTAAAGAAAAACTGATCCCCAAATCTAAGAACTATGTCTACTGAATATAGCTAGGAGTTTCTAAGGCAAAATGCATAGGCCCTTCTCAAAGATTTCTCTTATGGTTTTTTTCGGTTGTATTAATATAAAGAAACTTTACTTTATGGGCAAAGTGCCTACATCATTTCAAAAAATATATAATCTAGCACATATGTGGAGCTGGCACATCTCCTGTGAATCCAATTTAAGTCCCCAATCTTTGCATCCTAATGGGTTTAAACATTTTCTGACCAGAAGGAAAACATATTTTGCATTTGCTTTCCAAGTTTCAGGGCAAACTATTTTCTTGCCCTAGGGTTATTAATTTCCCAAAGGAAAGCCTAACCCCTCTTTCATTGCAAGAGGTTTTCTAGATAAAGTGTCGAGTAGTGGGAAAAGTCAGTCCCATGCCATCATCATCGAACGCTTCATGTCATTCAAACCAACAACAAGCAGGTGTGTCTTTTCCATATGTGGTGCCTCTGGCTAGACTCATTTCATCCCTGCCTGTCAAGCTCCTACTCTTCCTTCAACACCCTAATCGAATATCCCCTGCTTTGTGAAAACTCTGCTGAACGCTCCAGAGCAGAATGAATGCCTTTTTACTCTGGGATCCTAGACCCCTTTCACTACAACATTTGACAAATCTATATTGGGCTGAGAAATGTGCTTCATCTGTATTATACTGTAAACATCAGCTGCAGAGCAGACCCTTCCCTCCTTCTACCCCTGGATACCTTGGGCTTCAGTGAGTATCCCTTGCAAACCGGTGCTCCATCGGTGTCTGTTCAACAACGAATGTTCCTTTCCCTCTTTCTCTGGTCCATCCTTCTCCTATTAGGCTGAACTCTGGGATGGCAGACTGTCTTTTCCACCTGGGTTTTTCCAACCTCTGGCATAGAGTAATTACTCAGGGAGAATGGGCTGAATGTATGAGGGAAAGAGGGAGGGAGGGAAGGAAGGAAGGAAGGAAGGAAGGAAGGAAGGAAGGAAGGAAGGAAGGAAGGAAGGAAGGAAGGA
>RJWJ010016141.1:0-34943 GCA_004363605.1 Indri indri
TTTCTGCAGTGTTTTCGTGATTCTCCTTGTAGAGATCTTTCGTTTCCTTGGTTAAGTATATTCCTAGGTATTTTCTTTTCTTTGTAGCTATTGTGAATGGTATTGAGTCTTTGATTTGACCCTTAACCTGACTGTTATTAGTATGTAGAAATGCTACTGATTTATATACATGGATTTTGTATCATGAGACTTTGCGGAATTTATTTATGAATTTCAGGAGACTCTTGGTGGAGTCTTTGAGGTTTTCTAGGTTCAAGATAATGTTGCCAGTGAAGAACGATACTTTAACCTACTCTTTCCCAATTTGCATACCCTTTATTTCTTTCTCTTGCATGATTTCTCTGGCGAGGACTTCCAGCACTATGTTGAATAGTAGTGGTGACAGTTGCCACCCTTGTCTTGTTCCAGTTCTTAAGGGGAATGTTTTCAACTTTTCCCCATTCAGTATGATGCTGGCTATCGGTTTGGCATATATGGCCTTTACAATTTTGAGATATGTTCCTTCTATACCTAGTTTGTTGAGAGTTTTTATCATGAAAGGGTGCTGAATTTTGTCAAATGCTTTTTCTGTATCTACAGAGATGATCATATGATCTTTGTTTTTGCTTCTCTTTATGTGGTGAATCAAATTTATTGATTTGTATATGTTGAACCATTCTTGCATCCCTGGGATGAAGCCCACTTGGTCCTGATGGATTATTTGTTTGATGTTGAATTCGGTTTGCTAGTATTTCGTTGAAGATTTTTGCATCTATATTTATAAGGGAGATTGGTCTGTAGTTTTCTGTTTTTGTTATGTCCTGTCCTGGCTTTGATATCAAGGTGACACTGGCTTCCTAGAAAGAGCTAGGGAAAATTGCCTCCTCCTCAATGTTATGGAATAATTTCTGTAGTATGGGTACTGACTCTTCTTTGTAGATCTGGTAGAATTAGGCTGTGAATCCGTCAGGTCCGGGGTTTTTTTGTTGTTAGAAGGTTTTTTTTAATTACTGCTTTGATCTCACTGCTCATTGTTGATCTGTTCAAGAGTGCTATTTCCTCCTGATTGAGTCTAGAGGTTGTGTGTTTCCAGGAATTTGTCTATTATCTCTACATTTTCTAGTTTATGTACATAGAGATTCTCATAATATTTATGGATGATATTTTATATTTCTGTAGTATCAGTTGTAATGTCTCCTTTTTCATTTCTGATTGAGTTTATTTGGGTCCTTTCTCTTCTGTTCTTGGTTAATCTAGCAAGAGGTCTGTTGTTTTTACTTATCTTTTCAAATAACCAACTTTTTGTTTCATTGATCCTTTGTATTATTTTTTTGGTTTCCATGTCATTTAGTTCTGCTCTGACCTTCGTTGTTGCTTTTCTTCAGCTGGCTTTGGATACAGTTTGTTCTTTCTTTTCTAGTTTCTTGAGGTGTAACATTAGGTTGTTAATTTGTGATCTTTCTGTCTTTTTGATGTAAGCATTTAAGGCTATGAATTTTCCCTTGAGGAATGCTTTTGCTATTCCCTTGAGGAATAGATTTTGATAACTTGTGTCCCCATTGTCATTCAGTTCAAAGAATCTTTTGATTTCCATCTTAATTTCATTATTGACCCAGTAATCACTCAGCAACAGGTTGTTTAATTTCCATGACTTTATGTAGCTTCTTGTTTCCCTTGTGATTGATTTCTAGTTTTATTCCACTGTGGTCTGAGAAGATACATGGTATGATTTTGATTTTTTAAAATCTGTTGAGACCTATTTTGTGGCCTAAGATACAATCAGTCTTGGAGAATGTACCATGTGCTGATAAGAAGAATGTATATTCAGTAATTTTGGGGTAGAGTGTTTCATAAATTTCTGTTAGGTTCATTTGATTTAGAGTCCAGATTAAGTCCATTGTTTGTTTACTTATTTTCTGCTTTGATGATTTGTCAAGCTCTTACAGTGGGGTGTTAAGGTCTCCAGTAATTACGATGGTGCTATTTATTTTTTTGCTTAGCTCTAGTAAAATTTGCTTTATGTATCTGGGAACTCTTGTGTTAGGTACGTATATATTTAGAATTATTATGTCTTCTTGTTGAATACTCCCTTGACCATTATATAATGACCCTCTTTTTCTTCCTCTGCCCTTGTTGGCTTAAAGTCAATTTTATCTGATATGAGAATGGCTACACCTGCTCTCTTTTGATTTCCATTTGTGTAGAATTTTTTTTTCATCCTTTCACGTTGAGCCTATGTGCATCATTTTGGTTTAGATGTGTTTCTGGAGACAGCAGATATTTGGGTTGTGTTTTTTCATCCATTCAGCTAGTCTGTATCTTTTGAGGGTAGCATTCAGACTGTTAACATTAGGTAATAGACTCGATATGTGGGATGTTGATCATGTTGTTCATCCTGTTGGGTGTAGTACTTTATTGCTTTGTTTTCCCTCCTGTGCTATTGTTTATATGAGTTGTGAGTTTTGGGGGGGTGGGGGTTGGGTGATTTTACACTGGTGGGTATTTGTTGTGCTGATTCATGTATAATGCTGTTCTGAGTATTTCCTGCAGGGCAGTTCTGGTCATGCCAAATCTCTCAGTATATGCTGTCTGGAAAAGACTTATTTTCTCCATCGATTATGAAACTTAGTTTTGCAAGATACAAAATTCTAGGTTGGCAGTTGTTCTGTTTAAGAAGATTGAAGATGGGGCCCTGTTCCTTCTGGTTTGTAAGGTTTCCACTGGGAAGTCTGCAGTTAGCCTGATGAGGTTTTTTTTGTGTGGGTTATTTGTTGCTTTCATCTTGCTGCATGCAGAATTTTCTCCTTCATTTTGACGTTGGCCAGGTTGATTACCATGTGTCTTGGAGATGTCCTATTTGCTGTGAATCTTCCCAGTGTTCGATGTCCATCTTGTGTCTGTATGTCTGAAACTCTGGTGATACCAGGGAATTTTTCCTCAATAATTCCCTCAAATAGGTTTTCCATGTTTTAGCTCTTTCTTCTCCCTCAGGGATACCTATAATTCGAATGTTAATTCACTTCACATAGTCCCATACCTCTGTCAGTGATTGCTCAGACTTTTTTATACTCTTCTATGCCTCTTTGCATGACTGAGTTATCTTGAGAGCCTTTTCTTCAAGCTCTGAGATTCTTTCTTCTTGGTTTAATCTGTTGAAGCTTTCTGCTGTGTTTTGAAGTTCCCTAAATGACTCTTCCATTTCTTTAGGTTCTATTATTTCCTTTCTTATGTTTTTATGTTTTCTAGCTCTTTAGCAACTTTTTTATTGATTTCCTGAAATTTTGGGGGGCTTCTTTTTGTTGGTTTTCAACTTTCTCTTCAGTTCCTTTCCTCTTATTTGCCCTCCATATTCTGAATTCCATTCCATTTTGGCAATTTCCTTGTGGTTGGAGTCCACTACTGTATCTCCATTGTGTTCCCTTGGGGGTGTTGAACTATTTTGTTCTTTCATGTTGCCAGGGTTCTTTTGCTGGTTTCTTCTCATCTGGCTTTTCTTCTCTCAGCTGTCTCAGAAGAATAGGATTGCAGGACACCTGTTCTCCTTTGCTGTGAATTCTCCTGTTAGGGGAAGGGGAGAACCCTAGGTGGAGCTTTTGTGTCCTACTCTGGAATGTTGCCCCATCAGGGGAGAGATGGGTGCACTGAGAGCCTGTAGTGCAGCTGTTCTGTTTTAAACCACTCCCCTGTGATTGTCACAGTCCAAGCTAGTGTTGGATGATCTTTGTGTGGGTTGAAGGGACATTCTCATTGTTGGAAGTTCACATTGGGGGCTGGTTACAACCCTCTCCTTGGCAGCTATTGCGCGGGATTGCTCTGGCTGTGGACACCCAGTAGAGGTAGCAGGGGCAGTTGGATGAGTCTATTTAAGCAGTGGTCATGGATGACCAGGCTGTGGGCATTTGCTCAAACCAAGTCCAGAAGTAATGGCTGCTCAGGGCTGAGGAAGTGTTGGACCTTGGGAGGTTCCATTGGCCCAGTGGCAGTGGTGGGACTCAGTGGTGGTGTCTTGGGGCCTAGGATCAACTCTGGAATCTCAGGGCTGGTGTTGCAGGCCTGGTAGGGGCCCTGGAGTTACAGGGGCAGAGCACTGCGCTTGGGCACAGCTACAACTTCAGAGCTGGCTCTGGGGATTATTGGGGTAGAGCCACACATATGGAGGGCTATTCTGCCAGTGTGGAGACTCCTGATGCCCAGTCATGCAGGCAGGGATTTGTCTCAGCAGCCCAGGGACCACATAGGCGGACCAGAGCTGTTGGTCAGCCAGAGGCCTCCAGCCATGGTTCTCCCTCCACACCTAGGACCTGCAGAGGTTGTCACCCAAGACTTCCTAGGTGGTGCCTGTGGCATTTGAGGCTCAGATCCCATGCAGGGGAGGAGGCGTGCTCAGCCCCCAGTCACAGGGGGAGCTTCTGTTCTTTCTGTTCCCTCCCCAGTCTGGCGGGGGAGGGAACAGAAGGTGGGTAATACAAAGGCTATTGCTGTAAGGCTGAGTCCTGAGAAGGACCTGACTTCATGCACCAGAGCAATCAGGATGATGTTGGTTGCAGAAACGCAGGATTGGCAGCCACCAGATCTCTCCTGTATCTGTTCTTTGGTGCAATGTCTCTGCACAGACTCTGAGCAGCTCCCCGAACAGCCCAGAGGTCTGCAGTGGATGAGGGAAACCCCTCACAGCTTGAGATGCCTGTGACTTTATTTCTCTCCTAAAAAACAGTGCTCACTTGGGTTGTTTCTATTCCATTGTCTTCCCCTCTTCCCAGCAGTGTAAATTGTATTGGGACCCCTAACTTAATCTCTGAGTTGGTGGATGGTGCTCATAAGAATCGGCCACACCCTGTTTGATTGAGTCAGTAAATGCCATAATGAGCTATACATTTGTTCTCCCTGTCAGTGGTTGATGCTTGCAGGAAAGAGCCAACTGCAGAGATGTTGTTTTGTGCCTGTAATAGGCTTTAGCCCCTTAGGAGAAGCACTTGAATGCCCCAGGCAGTGGGAGGGGCCCTGTGGCTCCCAGGAGATTGCTTATTCTCCACCACAACCAAGGTGTGTTGAGGTGCGAGGCTGGGTGTGGTTAGGTTAGGGGATCCTGGAAGGCTCTGTAAAGTCTTGGCAGGGCTCAAAGGTCACATCCCGAGCCCATGGGAGAGGAGCCAAAGCAGCTTCTCTGAACTGGAAAGGCTGTTCGCAAATGGGCACCCAAATGCACTGCTTGGCAGCAATGGCAAGGTGGGCTGGGAACTTCATGCAAGGGGAGCCGCTTGAGTCTGACTTTCCTATGGGGGAATGGGATAGGCACTCTAGCAGATGGCCGCAGCTTGGACCTCCATTGTACTCTCCTATCACTTCTGCCCATGTGGGCTCCATAGCCTCCCAAGTCAAGCTCTCATATCTCTCACTTGTGCCCCCTAGCAGCCCACTCCAGTCCTTGGGGCACAGGATCCCGCCTTCATGTCTGACCCACTGGCATGCATCTCCAGGGAGTGCCGGCAGGCAGGGAACTCCTAGACCAGGCACCCCTGGGTCCACTGCAGGTCCTCAAGGGGGAAGGTGTGGGCCCCACTCATGCTGCAGCTGATGAGAGGCAGCTGCTCCCAGAATTCTCAATCTGCCCTCCTGGCTGCGGTCTGTGGGGCGGGTAGGTAAAGAGTCTGAATGGAAGATAGCCAGGACCCCGACTCCTCTAGTGCCTCTCCCTGGAAGGAACCCTGCACAGAATGTCCAAGATTTGGGATCACACTAGTTCTCCACACAATTCAGTGTTACAGCAGCACTTGGGTTCGTAACAGAGGAAAAGCTTCCAAACAATTCAGTAGCCCACTGATTACTGAAGGTGTGTGGGAAGGAGAAGTGGGATCCCCAGTACCCTCCATCGTGCTCCGAGCCTCTCTGGGTTAGGTCCTCAGCGACACCTTTTCTCCTTTTTCCTTTTCCTGTTCCGCTTCACGATTTCCCTCATTGAAGTCCCTGGCAGGTGCCAGCACTTCTTCCTCTGAATGTTAACCTGAGCTGTGCCCATTCCCCCCTCATTTGTCTGAAACCCTTTCTTCCCTCTGGGACCAGACTCTCTGGCAAGCAATGTCTCTAGTCAGCCATCTTGCCCTCTTTCTGGTTACATTGTCTTTGTAATTTAAGTTGCTAGGAATTAATTCACAGCTGAGGTCTTAGTGTGAGAGCCTCAAAAGTATGAAATTTTTTGCATGTGCTCTTGTCTTACTCTTCACTTTAATGTATATTTTATTCTGTAGGCAGCCATATGTACTCGTATTCCTCTTAATTAATTTTGAAGTTCTTCTCACTTGAAAAGCACACTATAGAAATAATATTTCATGGTAAACCATAAAATCAAGACTACCATGTAAAACAAATTGTCTTAGGAAAGCTATTAAAATAGAGTGCCTTTCACATTATTGCAGGATCTGAAAGAAACAAAAGCATGCTACTGTTACTGTCTCTATTTTGTATGTTATGTTGTTATTCCAACCAGGCTTCCAGTATATATATGTGGATTGCAACTTGAAATAGTTAGCTTTATATTATTTTTATCATTCCTCTAATTTAATTTTTCATCTAGAAATACTGTCATTTTTCCCCTAAACTCTGCTGTGTTACACATGCTGAAACAGATATTTGCAAGGCCGGGTAATCTGTATAACAATCCAAATTGGAATATATGGGCCCCATGAATTATCCGTATTTGGACATGAAGACTATCTATAGTGTTCCGATTAGCTAGAAAGCTTTCATATCTTCTCTCCATCTAAGTCTGTGGAAGCCTACAAAGGACAAATTGACAAACAACAGATTTAAAGAACCGTTTTAGTCCTCCATCCCAGCTTTCCCGATGTTGTTGCTTTCAAGGCATTTTTTAGCAGTCAGTAGTTAAGCTATTTCATTTTACATTTTTTCCTGATAGCATATATTACTGTATTATGCTTTAAACCACTCACCCTTACATACTTGACTAATGATTTTTAATTGCTTTCTCAAACACACTTACATACACACAATGGAAAGGATATTTAGTCCACATGAGGGTTCTTACATTTCTGCGTAGCCTTTAAGTACTTTTAAATGTCAGTTTATGTGTTGGAAAAAAATAGAAGGACTCTAGTTTGAGTATATTGCCTTGCATTTTTATTCCTGTATATTATAAAGTGTAATATAACATACTCTCTAGACCTACCAGGAAAATTTAATATTTATTCTGTATAAATAATCCTTTTAGGCTGTTCATATCCAAATGTCTTTATTAGTGTCTTTTGAAGCTCTTCTCTGAAACAGTCACCAGTCTGTTGGTCTCTGTGACTTGGCTTTGCATTGTTATAGGCAGGTGAGGAAGTTTATAAAATGCTCATCTATTTGGAATCTGACATTCCACCATTTTTGCTAAAAGATAAACATCTTGCAGATAAACATTTGGTTGTGGACAGGAGTTTTCTCAAGAAGTCTTTCAAGTGTTGTCAGTTAAAATAGCATGAAGTCTTACTTATAGAAAAATATGTTTTGTCTTGAACAATTAGAGGAGTCTCATCGTTTTCCCTGAATATTCATATGATGATGTTTGCTCCTCCCATATGGTGCCTGTGTCTTCTGGTATGATTTGTCCGTAAAGCATCATTGGCTACAGGTAAAAATGTTGCAAAATAATTTGGCCAACCCTTCATAATATCAGGTATACTGCAGGTTAGTTACTTGTTAAAAAGTGTAGCATCTCGCTTTCATTTTATTTGTTTACAAACCAGTAAAATGTATTATAAGAACACAACCATCACTTATCTTTGCCACCCAGAAGGAACTGTATTACTTTCATAGTTTCCTATAAAATTTAAGAGGTAGAAGTGCAAATTTAAGAGGAAGAAGTACTTCTTGGGGATGGTTATTATGAAAACATTTAAGATACCTTTGAATGGTTTTCTTGTTATCATCAAAGAAATTATTTTTTCGTTCTGTATGGCTGTCTTTAGCCGTGTTTGTGCAAGTAACTGTGTCCTTTAGTTGACAACAAAAATAAATCTATACTGTCTCTTATTGTTTGCTAGTGCTTTGTACAACTGAAAGGTGCTGTCAGTTGACACATTCAGTCACTAAAACATTGAACAAAAGTAAAAACCCCTGCTGACTCAGTTTCAATTGAAAATTCAAAACTACTGTTAAAAGTATGTTTGGAATATTACAGATGTGTTTCATTACAGAACTTTTGAGAATGTTATGTAAGATTTATTTTTCATGGTGGACTGGATTAAAAAAAACTCAACTGAAATGTAAATAAATATGATCATTCACTTTTACAAAGGCTAAAGTAGAGTTCTATCCTGACTCGTTCAACATTAAAGTTGTACAAAGAGCTTGGGTCCCATCTGCTCCAAGTAGGTGGCCCTCAAGAGTCATTAAAATTATCTTTTTAAAATTACAACTCAGCAAGAGCAATCCATTTTATGCAACCAGAAATTATTGTCCAAATGCCCATCTGCATGTCCTTTTAAGAAATGTAGTTCAACAGAGGAAGTGCTAGCTCCTTGGGGAAATCATTCTCATCTTCGGTGTACATATGCTGTGCTACAGTTAATCAGGCAAATTCTATTGATGTTCCTGGCACTGGGGCGTGATTGAATATTTAACAAACAAATGTTTCTGAGCCCAGAAGACAAACGGTTCAAGAGATTTGGGACTTTTAAAAAACTATATACTAAGTTAAATCAAAAGCATTTTGTATTTGTTCTTCTAAGAAACAGATGAACAGATGATTGGAATGTAAAAATGGCATGACAACTTCTTTGCTACTCTGACAAATTATATTCACTTGCTGTACAGGTTTTCAGTAGCTAAATGATAAACCAAAAGGCAAAAAGTGGTTGTTCTTTTCAATCAGATCACAGTAAGCTAACTTCTTATGCATATATCATATTTATATGTTATATAGAAAAAAATTAATCCAAAAACATGTTAAGCCCAAATGAATTACATATGTGAAATCAACAAACATCATCTCTACCTTATAAAAGAGGCAAAAGCATTACTAACAAAAGGAATAGGGTTTTGCCGGTGCTCCACTCCTAGTAAATACTGTACTATTCTTATTCTCCATTTATTTCCTCTGTAAATGAGAAGCTGACCCAAGGCAAACCAAATATTACTTAAATTTAGTCTCATATATCATCTTTCTTTTCTCGGTCATCTCAATTTCTCGTTTGGAATCTGGGGTAAACCAGAATTAGTGGTTCTGAGCAGCCAAGGTAAACAAGCCTGTTGTACCCTGCTTAGATTCTCCAGTTTTTTGTCCTTTCCATATATTTAGAATAGCATGGAAACATATTACTGTGGAAATGCAGTGCAACCAGGAGAATGCTCACCAGGGTACACAACTAAATCCATCTGCTTCTCGGCTCATCTCCAAGCCAGAGTGTGTCTTAGGAAAAATGTGAAATGAATGTCCATGCACATATTCATGAATATTTTCGGGTATATAAGCACTGCTCATGCCAAGCAAAGAGAAATGTTTTACACCTGAGTAAACTACTGGAAGGAAGAAAAGGCTGTACTCTGACCCACCACAGGTGGAAAAACAGACTTCTTACCAAATGCATTTAAGGTGTTTTCTAAATGATATAGCAAACATGTGGTTTTCTAAATTCCCAGATGGTACATCTAAAATTTTTAAAATGACATTACTGCCTTCTACCTTGTGATGTTATTGCTTTCTAGGTACCTTCTCTCAGCGATTATACTTTACACCTCTTGAGGGTGGTGTCTGTGTCCTTCTCACCTGCGTATCTTCTATAGGGTTTAGAAAATGCCTTACGCAGAGTAGGAGCTTTATAAATATTTATTGAATTAATGTTGATTGCAAAAAATTTTAATTTCTACCCATGTCATGTACAAAATACATGTCTTTATTTTTTATTATGAAGATATGACAGAAATGAATGTATAGAGGATCTCTTTATCAGAGAAGTCCCACTGCCAGTTGTATGTATCAACTATAGGAAATTAAACTAATTTTTTAAAAAATTTGGGGAAAAGATAGCACTGTCTAGCAGCCAGACCAAATTAAAAAACATCTATGCTAGTTCCACCAATACCTTCTTAGTACTAAGACCAGGGAGATGTTTACTATATTTTTTGTTTACCTTCGTCTCAAAACAAGAGTAAACTTTGATTCTTTTTTTTTAATCTCTATGAAAAAAAAATTGCAAGAGTCACCACTCCATTCCCTAGTGCTTTAGAACACTGGGCATTTTTCAGGTCTCTCTGGCACTCTTTCCAGTTTTCTGCCTGAAGGCAGGGTTCTTCAACCATATGAACATGCTCAGGGTACCCAGAGTGGTAGGCAAGGGCACTCACTCAGTAAGTGGCTTACAGCAGAAAGGGTTACACAATGTCTGAAGCTGAGGCTACACAAGGACTGTTGCAAGTGCAGAAATATTCTCATCCTTCTTATGTTGTCACATGGACCACAAAGTAAGGGCCCATGGGTTGACACCCAATCACCATCTTTTCTTTACCCTACACGGGACTTTGAAAGGTAAGTTTCTCCATCATACATACATACATACGTATGTATATATGTGTATCAGAAGATCAAGCTGGCATAGACAAAGAAAATTTACACCCAAGATGAGTACCAAGAAGAAATGTTTACGAACGAACCTTATAGTCTGCACTTCTCATCTTTTACTACAGATATGTAAGCTATTTCTTAGGAGGGGTTTTAAGACCCAAATGTACCTTTCTTGAGTGCACTGTAGTCTACTAATCCCAACTACTTCCCACAAAAAGAAAAAATAATAACACAACAGGGTTAGGGATCACCTAAATCTGAGAGATTTCCAGAATTACTAAGTGTGACATACTCTGCCTTTGACATACTAATTTGAGCTCACAAATCAGGCCAGCTTCTCCATCATCATTGCCATTGCCTTAACGTAGGCACCTCAGCATTTCTAATAACAATACATTAATCTACTGATTGGCCTCCATTTCTGCTGTCTCCACAAACCACCCCAAACACTCCACAAATGATATTCACAAACTCATACCCATGCCTTCTATTTTGTGTCATTGTGGCATTCCCCTGCTTCAGATCACACACTGACTCCTTGTTGCCTTCAGTATATAGTCCCCAGATGGCAGAGATTGTGTTCTGGTCTACCATTTATATTTCCGGCATCTGTAGCACCTAGTGCAATACTTGGCCCATGATGAGAAAGAAAGGAAGAGAGCTAGAGCGATGATAGATAACACAGATCCCTTCTAATGAAAAGCTTTCATAAACCTCCCCCTTGTCCCATGCCCAACCTAGAACAAGTTCTCTTACCTTTAAACATACTTTACTTTTTTTGAAAGGGAAATTTCATCTTAGACCAGTTTTTTTATGTCAAGTGTGTATGATGGCCAAACATTCAAGAAGAAATTGAACAATCCAGTTAGTCACCCAAATATCTTGTTTAAAAATGATGAACTTTGGGAATAACTGGATATTTGGTTTTGTATGGCCATAAATGGAAGTGTGGAGCAATAGCTTACTGAAACTGAATGTTAAGATGGACGTTGTCAGATACCAAATAGTGTCTTTAAAATATACTTTGCTTTTATTTTTTTCTCTATTTAGCACCCATTTATTTATTATATATCTAAATAAATGAGTCAAATTGGAAAAAATATAGCATGACAGGTACATGCAATGATCACAGAGTTATTTCTTGAAATGTACTGTTTTATAACAGAATACCAATTGAAATGGCACCACATTTCTTGTTTTCATTATTTACTTTCATGGCCATTGATTTTATGTATGTAATGCTTCCTTCTCAGATTATAAGAATTTAAACTTTTGCTTTCCTATGGATAATCACAGAACTATACACCTATAAAATTCTAGCCTTCACTTTCAAATTTTCAAGCAATTATATTTAATGAGGTTCATATTTTGTGAAAAAAATACACTTTCTATAATTGAAATTTTCATGTAAGAAAAATACTTCATAAAACATATTCCATTATCTGTTGGTCTTGGATAATAAAACTGACTAATAATAAGGCAAAAATGCTTTGCTAGACCCACATATAATATTTACAGTACCATTTCTCAGCTTATATCAAGTGACTACCATCAGTTTTAGTTATTTCTCTTCCCATGGAGTTAGCTTATTACAAACTCAATGTATGTGATTCTTAGATGTTTTAGGTAACTTTCTGTGGGTCCTCTTCATTTAGGCATTCTTCAGAATGAATATTAGTAACTATTTCTTTAAATGTTCTCTTGTTATTTGTGAGTAAAAAATATGCCTTATCCAGACCAGATACCATATAGCAGGGCATTTTGTCAAATTACTTATATCTATTTGCATTGGTATTTTTAGTTACTCATATTTTTCTTTGCAGATTATTGTAAATATATATATATACTTTTGTTTTATTCATAGAATAATGAACTTATTAAGAACTTGTGCTCAATAACTTACTCACCACAAATTTCTGCTCAAAAAGGTTTTCACTTTGTTCCCCAATGTAGGGTAACCACAGTTTCCAGCGTTCTCCAAGCCCAACAACTAGTCCTTCAGGGTTAACTCAGCTAACATTAGAGAGCATGCCGGAGAAGGCAGCAAGATGGACCAGTAAAGGATGTCTAAAAAGTGCCTGCATGGAAGCAGAAGCAGAAGAAAGCCAGAATTCCTTGGCGAAGCAAATAGATAGAAACGACTTTCAAACTAGTTTGTTGCCTACACCATGCCTTTCTCCCCCTGGAAGAAGGTGTGGATCCTCTCAGGAAACTCCAGACCCTCTTATCAAAGCAAAGGACCTACCAGCTCATCAAGTTCCAGCTTCGCAGAACAAAACCTCCCTAAAAGAAATCTCAGGGGAAAAGTTGAGACCAATCCCTGAAGTATCTGTAAGTGGTTTCGCTGTGGTTTACATATGTGGCCAATACATCCTTCTGTGTTCTGTTCTGTTCCACTTTGCACACATTTTTAGTAGTATCTATTTTCATCATTTCTGTAATCAGTAATACATTTTTTTTCCTATTCCGGTGTATTTTAGTTTGGTAACAGCAGCTGGTGAAGAGTATACAGCACATCCCAAGGATAATAGAATACCTCATGTTTTTAATGAGAAAGATAATTATGTAATTTTCATCATAATAGTTATTTTTATTTCCTAGTTATGTCCCATAATTTAGTTATCACTGCCTGCAAATTATATATGAAGATCTTATTTTTGAGCCGGAAGCTTGCCAGTAAAATTGACAGATTTTCAATAACAATCAACATTAGGAGCCATAAAAACATCATTATTCTATTCACTTTCTGGTCTCTCTGCAGCAGTTCCCCAAATAATAAATGATATGAGTGAAGGTTAACAGTAAAGCAGTGTCATCGAATAAATCCCTAGGCTAGTTTGGTGGCTGTATTCATGTCCATCAGATTGATTTTTTCTTTCCTGCGTTAGTACTTTTCTTCCTTCAATTCCCCTATAAGCTACCCTTAGATACTAGAGAAGAAATGAGGCTATGCAGAACAAGTGACACTTATATTCCATATTTCTGAACATTAAAGATTTTGTCTATGTATCATGTCCTAAGTATTCTCTATATGTTACAGTGTTAAAGCTTGGTTCAATTATGTTCTAAGCAAGTTAGAGTGGATTAATTGTTACCTAGCCCAGGTAATAGACATATACACCATTACTGGCAAAATAGAAGTAGCTAATATTTCTTGAACATTTACCATGTGTCAGTCACCAAGCCCTTTTCCCTGAGCATTTCATTTAATCCTCACAACGATCCTGAGAGATAAGGACTATCATCATCCCCATTTTTCAAATGTGGAAGCTGAGGTTTAGAATGGTTATGCAGTTGAAGTGAGTGCAACAGCTCATTAGTTGAGGAGGTACAACTTGAACTTAGATTGACTCTAGAACACTTACCCGACATGCTATGCTGCATAAACGTGTGTTAAGTCTTATAAAAGTGATAGCCTCTATTCAAGAAATATCCAAAGGTAAAACTGAAATGTGTGTTCTTTTTATATCACATGTATGTGTGCATACGTGTGAATACACAATAAAATAGTAAATCGCTTAGCGAAAATGAATTTGCTTTGTGGTGATTTAGGATAAAAGTTTCAGTAGTTTTTTTTTTGCATGATTTTCATCTTTTAAAATACTTTTAAAACAAGAAAATGTTCTTGTTCTACCTGATCGTGATTTTTTTTTTCCCTGGGTTGTGGTAATGAATTTGAATGTAGCTGATCAACTAGCCCTATAGATTTATTCTACAATGCTGCTCCACTTGACTGCTGCCTATATGGGGCTTTCAAAAACAGAACCATAACAACTCTTCGAAAAGCATTCCTCTCAGTTTTCTACCTAATTTCTTGGCCACCGCCTTCTATTAGATAGGGTCTATCATCTTATATGTCCATAAAATTGTTTATTTTCAATCTTTTTATTTTTCTGTAGAAATAAAATCAGTGCACAAAGATAAGGTTGGAAACTTCAGGCATAAATGAACTTGAAGTACATGGCCACTCAACAAAGTACACTGCCTTAAAAACATAGTGCTCTCTAATAATACCAGGAAATAATAAAAGGAACAAAGAAACCAAAGTTTGAAGGGAGAGCAGGGGACTTGCTCTCATCCATTCTCTTCATTTAAGAGGCTTTTAGTAGAAGGCAGTTCCCAGAAACCATTTGGATTATTTCAGGAGACCCTTTCTAGCTGCTCACTTGCAGGTACAAAGCAAAAGCCTGACATGCCTCTTATTCTTCTTCATAGGAACCCTGTGAGAAATTACTGCTCCATTATACAGCTAGGGAGACTGCTCAGAGCAATCACTTCAAAGGAATGAAGAAGGGGAAGGAGCCTTATTTTTAGTGAAGGGATGAAGGCACAAAGAAAGGCTTTGCTTCCTATTTGTGCAGCAAAGTTTGACTTCAGTATCAAAACTCAGACCGATAGAATGTTGTGTCTCTAACAACCCACGTGATCTTTACCATCTATGGCTCACATTTGTGAATGTGATCATCTTAGGTTAAAAGGATATAAAAATATTGAAGGTGTATGGCAGTCTGCCTCATTTCAAAGTGAATTTACAATGGGAATGGAGTTTTCTTTCAGAGACACCTTTAAAAAGGAAGTTCATGGTCATAGTGAAAGGGTTCCAGTAATTGGCATTTTCTCCACTGGTATTTGCAGCTCAGATTCTATGAAAATGAATTTCCTAAGAGTGTTGTGTGCTTACTAACTCACAAATAGATTCTTCCCCAGATCCAGAGACCCCATGGGGTGACTTTTTTTTAATACCTACTTTATTGAGATTGAATTCTCACAACATAGAATTCATCCTTTTAAAGTATACAATTCAGTGGTTTTTATTTATTTGTGGAGTTGTGCACCCATCACCACTATGTAATTTTAGGTCATTTTCATCTCCGCCAAAGAAGCCCCATACCCAGTAGCAGTCACTCTCCATTACCCTTCCTCCCAAACTCCTGGCAACTACTAATCTACTTTCTGTCTCTATGGATTTGCCTATTCTGGACATTTCATATAAATAGAATTATAGAATATGTGGTCTTTTGTGTCTGGCCTCTTTCACTCAGCATAATGTTTTCAAGATTCATCCATATTGTAGCACTTCATTCCTTTTTATACCTGAATCTATTATATGGATATGCCATATTTGTTTATTCATTTATCAGTTGATGGACATGTGAGTGGTTTCTACTTTTTGACTGTTATAAATGATGCAGCTATGAACATTTGTGTGCAAGTTTTTGTGTGGGCATGTGTTTTCGATACTTTTTGTGTGGGCATATGTTTTCGATACTTTTGAGAAGAATTGCTGAGTTATATGGAACTCTATGTTGAACTTTTAAGAAAATGACAAACTGTTTTCCAAAGTGGCTGCACCATTTTACATTCCCATCAGCAACATATGAGTGTTCCAGTTTCTCCATGTCCTAGTCAACACTTCTTAGCTGTCTTTTGTATTAAAGCCATTCCAGTGGGTATGAAGTAGTACCTCACTGTGATTCTGATATGCATTTCTCTAATGTCTAATGATTTTCAGCATCTTTTCATGTGCTTATTATCCATTTGTATATCTCTTTTGGAGAAATACCTATTAAAATCCTTTGCCTATTTTTTAATTGGGTTGTCTTTTTATTGGTCAGTTGTAAGAGTTATTAGTATTTATTTTGGATAAAAGTCCATCAGATATATGATTTACAGATATTTTCTTCCATTCTGTAGGTTGTCTTTCCATTTCCTTATGGTGTCCTTTGAAGCCCAAAAGTTTTTAATTTTGACGAAGTACACTTTATCTATTAATGTTTTTTTCTTCTGTTACTTATGCTTTGGGTATTACAGCTAAGAAAAAATTGCCTATTCCAAGGCTACAAAAATTTACTCCTGTGTTTTCTTCTAAGAATTTTATAGTTTTAGCTTTTAAATTTAGTTCCATGTATATTTTTGAGCTAATTTTTTTGTATATGGTCTGAGGTATGGGTCAGCCTGCATTTCTTTGTATGGATATCCAGTTGTCCCAGCACCATTGTTTGAAAAGACTATTCTTTCCCCATTGAATTGACCAGATATGTAAGAATTTTTTTCTGGTGTCTCAGTTCTAATTCCACTGATCTATATATCTGTCCCTATGCCAGTACCACACTGTCTTGATTACTGTAGCTCTGTAGTAAGCTTTGAAATCAGGAAGTATGAATCCTTCAAATTGTTCTTTCTTTTCCTCATTTTTATTTGGGGGGGATAGTTTTTTATATGCTGGGTCCCTTGTATTTTCACATGAATTTGAGGATCAGATTCTCAATTTCTGCAAAAAAAAAAAAAAAAAAAAAGACAAGTAGCTGGAATTTTGGTAGGAATTTCCTTGAATCTATAGAATATCAATTTGGGGAATATTGTCATCTTAACAATATTAAACCTTCCAACCCATGGTATGGCTTTTTCATTTTTTCAAAGACTTCTTTAACTTCCTTTGGTAATGTTTCATAGTTGTTAGTATATAAATCTTGTGCTTCTTTTGTTAAGTTTATTTCTAAGCATTTTATTCTGTTTGATGCTATTGTGAATGGAATTGTTTTCTTAATTTTATTTTGTTACTAGTATATTTTGTTACTAGTATATAAAAATACAATTGATTTTTGTATATTGATTTTGTATCTTGTAACCCTGGTGAACTTGCTTTCACTTATAGCAGTTTTTTTTGTTTTTGTTTTTGTTTTTTTGGATTTCTTATGATTTTTCTATATGCAAGATCGTATCATTGCAAATAGATATATATAGTTTACTTCTTTTCCAATCTGGATGTCTTTTATTTCTTTTTTCTTGCATAATTGCCTCCACAAATATTAACAGATTTAGTTTGAGTGGAAATTTTTCTTTAAGGTAACTAAGATTTAATACTTTGATTATGGTGGCCACAAATATTGCGCTCTAACACAGACATGATTGAGTTCAGTCAAACCTAGAAGGATACTATTGGTGTGGCTCCTAGAAAATGTACTTGATGCAAGAAGAAAATCTTGAAAATTATTCTGGAACTAAAGTCCTTCTAATATTAATATGAATGCAGGTATAAAATTACCTTTGCTGGCTAGCATTGTGGTTCATGTATTTAGAGCACTAACATGTTGGGGATTTCTGTCACCTAAGCTGTGTCTATAAAGTAAAGGCCCTCCAGGTGATGGAATATGGCTATTTTGGCTCTACTTCAGGATGACTAAGTGCGTCTCCTTTTCTGCTGAGCACCTACCAGGCACTCTCCAAGGGGCTAAACATACAACACTGACTAAGACAGATAAGACCTCTCTCCTCAGGGGCTTACACCTCTGTTGCGAGATAGACAATAAACAAACTAGTGCATGAAATAATTATAAACTATGATAAGGGCTATGACAGACCACGAGAGGAAATTAGCCATCAACTTAGCCATCAAGGTACTGCAATCAGGAATTGTAAAGTGGACATCCCACTGAAAATCTATGCTCTCACAAAGTGCCGATGTGAAGCAACTTTATGGCAAAGGAAAATGAAAGGCTCTTACAAGAGGAGGTACAGGATAACTGTCCTAATCCCCTGATATGGAAAGTACTAGTAATTCTTAAGGAATGTGTACTGAAATTGATTTGCTAACTGCTTGATAAACTTCTTCCTTGCAATATGTTGTATTCATATTTTAATAGAGTTCTCTATTATTAGGTTCAAATATTTTTAATTAAGAAAGAAGTACAGCCCTCTGGGTAATGTTGCAACCATGTAGATAGCTGGTAATTAAACTTTTTTGCACATATGGCTACATTCAAACAATTTTGAATGAATCATTTTAAACCTGCAAATGTCATTATGTGCTTCTTTAAACAAACTAACAAAAAAGACTTACGTAACAGGCTTTGTAGATCCAGAAAAAGTTTAGCTTATTAAAAAATGGTTAGTTTTATAAGAAATACAAAATATGCTACCAGTTACAAATTCAGGTAGTCTCTTTAGGAAAGAAAAAAAAAAAGACGTGACTTTTTATAGGAAAAAAAATTATAAAATGAATCATCTAACTTTTAACTTTAATCTTCACATCTCCACTTTTGAAAATCAAAACTGAATTATGGAAAGACACTTTTAAAGATATTTTAAGCCATGGTATAATGTCAGCAAATTTTTTTCTTTAATTGTCAAGCCATTTCCTTTGGATAATGTAAAAGGATTAGTCTCATTGCCTCCCTGATATATTTGAGCCCAGTATTGGAGCAGGAAATATCTATCATTATATTTTATAAAGTACGAAAGGTCTGTGCAATTTGGGCTCTACAAACTTGGAGGAAAATGAATTGGTAAATTGTTTTAGAATTTTTAAAGCATTGTTCCATTATATAAAGTTCTGCATTTTCTAAGGTATATAATACTCTTTGTTCAAAGGGAAGCGATCTGTCTCTTTTTAATTTGCCATTCAAGTATGCCATTTGCAGCTGTTTTTCCAACAATACCGCATTGTTTGAAGAATTCATAAATGTCTTTTTGACCTCTCACTTCTTTCAGCTACAACAATGTTGCATTGTTTCAAAACACCTGTTTCAGGGTCAGGTTGCCTGGTGTATTGGATACAATGTTCATTGCCCTGGCCCAACTGTGCAGGTTCACTTAGAGGTGACTCTCCCTCCTTTGGCAGTTTTCACCACATGCCCCTACTAGCCTCATGCTGCCCTGGGCCACCAAATAAACAGCCTTCCCTGAACAGGACCCTCTGTCAAGTCTATCTGCATTTTCATTCTTTAAAACTGAAAAATCAAGAGGTGGACATCATGGCTCATAGCACCAGCTAGAGTCAGACAGACCTGGATTTGAGTCCTGACTTTGTTCTTTCATATCTATAGGATTTTGGATACAATTCTTAGCCTTTTTGAGCCTTGGTTACCTCATCTATAAACTTGAGGTAAATAATACCTATTCCATAGGGTTGTTTTGAATATTAAATGAGACAGTACATGTAAAATAACTTCCCATAATCCAAAGGATACTCTCTTCTACCTATTGCTAACTGGTTAGTTAGAACTGTAAACCAGTATGCCTGGCATTCTAAAGTAAATGAAACCTTTTCAAATTCCTATTAATAAAATTACAGAAATTAATTGTTCAATAAGTGGTGGCTATGTTGTTATGTGCTTCGTGCTCTCTATTTATAGTTAAATCAAGTGCTAACACAGAGTGAATTACTGTATCCCTTCTGCCACTTAACATACTGGTGTTTTCTCAGACATACCTGAAGAAAGAAAAATATTTATAAGCAGGAAGTGATATCTCTCTGGTGTTTTCCCAGAGACCACCCTCTGTGTGCCTGTCTTGCTCACAGAGATAAATTGTAGATGTGTAGCTTTACGGTTGATGGACTGAATTGAATTTGGGCAGAACTAAGTAGCATTTTATAAACCATAGTGCTAACCATGGTGAGAATCTTTCAATTACTAAATTGGACACTCCTACTATAAATAATAGCTTTTGGAAAACAGTCTGATATTTGATGCTTTGTCAAAACTACACTCTTATCTCTGAAAAGACAAGGTCATTATCTCAATTTTATGTGTCAATGTACTGCTGAGGATATTGCTGAAACTACAGAATTTGGTGATTAAATAACATTTGCACTGCCAGTAAAATATGGGAATTAGGCAGAGAAATTTCCCAGGTGGAACTTGCTCCTAAGCCTCTGCCTTCTTTTTAAATATTTTTCAGTCTGAATTCTTACTCTTACTACAGAGAAGTTTGGGGTTTTTTTTTTTCACTTTCTTTGTATCTAGTGTTTAGTTTAGTTATTGACAAAGGCAAAATGGTCTGGAGTAGAAGTATTTTTAAATAATTAAAATGGAATTATGGTCCCAAATTTGGGTGATGGTGGAATTGCTAAAGTCATTAGGACATTTCGATATCTCCATTTCTGAGCAGCTTGAAATGTAAAAAATGTGCCAGTTACTCTGTGAAGAAGAGTAATTTCGAGTTCTCAAAAGTTCCAGAAATTGTAGGGAGAAAGACTTGATAAAAATGAAGGGGCTGTCGTAAGTATGAGTCAATGAAAATATGTTGGCTGTTTCGCCAAACACACTATAACATTTCACTGTCAATTCTGCAATATTCTGATGCTAAGGTTAGCATCCTACTCATCAAATGTTTATTTAAGGAATTTATTTTCTCTGATGTCTTGGTTTTCACAATTTTAAATAGGAGCAAGTCATATTTGCCATTATCCTACTTTTTGGAAGAGCAGCTAGGCTGACAGTATTTCATAAACACACTGAGATCAGAAGTCTTTGACTAAGAACCTCTTGTCTGACTTTAATGGTTTGGGGTGTCTCCCACATGCCAGGCCTTTTACTAAGTGTTCCATACTTTATCTCCAATCTCCATCTCCCCTTCTCACAAGAGGTCTTATTCCTGTTTGACAGACAAGGAAACAGAGAAGCTTTACCTTACTCAGACCTAGTTAGTGATGAAGCAGAGTGTCAAAGCCAGGAGTTTTGGCCAGAAACACAAGTTGCACCTTCCACTACATTGGGCTGCCACCTCCAGTTTGAGTCCACTGAAAAAATTCCATGATCACATGGCAACTTGACTTCTATTGCTACTTTAAGCTTCAAAGTATTTTAATGTGCAAAAGCACACACACATGTTGGGATATCTGTCATTATTGTATTACAACCAATCTGTTTTACATTTTAAAACAGTTCACACTTAGTTAAAGTTATCATCTTCCCACTCCAGAAGCATCAACAGAGGTAATTTGGCTTACCCTGCCACTTTTATTTCTATAAACAGTTTCTGTAATTATTTTTCTCCTAGTTCTTTAAATAAAATTTTACACTACCATTTATTGAATGGCTACTATACTTGTCCCACATATAAGACTACAGTTGCCTTGTGGATGGCATATCCTTGAATATGATATGAAGCCTGTTCAATTTGGTTTTACTAGATTCTGTCTAGTGTATAGTTAATTGTTAAACTCGGGAAGTGCCCTGAAATCAGAATATATATGCTAGAAAATTAAAAATTACTTTTCAACTCACATTAAGATTAGTAAGAAGAGTTTAACTATATTTGTCAGAGGACTATATATTCCAAAATTTATGGAAGTATACTTCTATTTAGGTCATGGATTAAAAGGCTATTCTATACAAATACAGCACATCAGTATAAAGATTTTTCTAAAAATACTTTCATGCTTCCTCCAAAAAAGAGAGACACATGTATGAGATGGGAAGTTAACTATTTACAAGGAATTTTGCCACTGTTGGGTTCAATTAGCCAAGAATTCTCTACCCGAATTATTCTTAAGGGATCAGTGCATGTAGATAATAAAGTATGGATTGAGTAAGAGTTGTGAAATGTCTCCAGATCACATGCTGAATTGTTTGTGACAGACATTTCAAAGGCAGCATTGAGTCTGGTTCTGCCTAGGTCCATGTGACTGCCATTGACATAAAACATGATCTGGATTCTGACCAGTTGGCTCTTTGAAATGCCCTAACTCTTGATTTATGCTATGTAAGTTGGCAGCATCCCTTAAATTTAGCAAAGTTTTTCAAGTTGTACTATGGCTTGGTCTTTAAGTTTTCATTTACCCCTTTGCGTGGTGAACACACGTGCTGAAAGCTACCATAAACCATGAATGAGCTACGTGCACCAGTATGTATTACTTATAGCTCATGTTTGTGGCTATTGTCTTTTCTTTGTTCTTATCGTTAGCGTCCCAATGAATCAGAACAAACTCTTCTGGATGATACGTAGCTTAGGAATTTGAAACAAGTTTTCAGGAATGCTAGATGGTAAAGAGATGCCCTGGAACGCTAATTTACCATCGGCTATTATTTAAAATGTCAGTGTAGAGATTAAACATTGTCTGCAAATAGCAATAGAGAGGAGATTAATCCTCAAATGAAAATGGCAATTAAAGTTTAAAATTAGCTTTGGAAAGTGAACTTTTAGTACTTTTATTGCTGTAATATTGGGGTCCAAAAAATTTTTGAAACTTTCTAACTATAGCTACAAAACTCTCAATAATAAATATTAATATAAATTTGAAAACTACCAGTAATACTGACTCCCCAGCTACATTTACAAAATGCTTTTTTTTTCCCCACTAAGACTATCCAGAGTGAGTTGCCAATGATTAACAAGTAATCACTTCCTAGGAAATTTTTTTAAGCACTGGACTTCTTTGTTATTTTTGATCACAGAGAAGTATGCATATCATAAGCGTACACTCTGATGAATTTTCACAAACTGAACATACTCATGTAACCATCATCTGGATCAAGAAAAGAGCAATATCAGTACCCCATAAGCCCACTGTGGTCCCTCCCTGTCACTCGTTCTTCCTGTTACTATCTCCTCACAACTAACTATCCCCAAGATCCGTTTTATCAGCATATACTCCTTTGTGTCTGACTTCTCTCACTTAGCATTTTGTTCATGAGATTCTATATATTAGTCATTTCACTGCTGTATAGTGTTCCACTGTGTGAATATAAGACCATTTATTTACTCATTCTGCTGATGGGCATTTGGGTAGTTTCCATTTGGGAGCTATTAAGGATATATCTTTTGGAAGAATCTTAGACTTTTAATGACTTAGGCACGTATCTTAGTCTGTTTTCTGTTGCTTTTAACAGAATACTTGAAACTGGGTAATTAATTTGTAAAGAAATGGAATTTATTTTTTATAGTTACAGAGGCTGAGAAGTTTATAGTCAAGGGGTCACATCTGGCAAGAAGCCTTCTTTCTGGTGGGGACTCTCTGCAGAGTCCTGAGGTATCACAGGGCATCACATGGTAAGGGGGCTGAGTGTGCTAGCTTCAGATCTTACTTCTTCTTATAAAGCCACCAGTCCTATTCCCATGATAACCCATTAATCCATTAACCCATTATTCCATTAGTCCATAAATGGATGAATCTATTCATGAGGGCAGAGCCCTCATGACCCAATCACCTCTTAAAGGCCCCACCTTTCAATACAGCTGCAATGGGGATTAAGATTCAACATGAGTTTTGTAGGGCATGATAGACATTTAAACCATAGCAGTAGGGAAAAGGAAGCCATTACATTTTATAGTGTTTAGATGAAATCATAGCTAATAGACTTTCTAGTCTATTTAATGATTTTTGCTGAATGTAAGCTCTATACTTCTAGCTTTCCCCTTGTTTTTCTGCCTGAGTGCTGCCATATTCCCTTCTTCTCCTTTAAAGTCCAGCTTAGAGACCATCTTCTCTGTGAAGCCGTAACTGATTCTGAAGTGACCTCTCTCTTTTCTGAAATGCCGGTCCATTTTGTACATCTCCCTTCTCTCAGGTTGCCTTTTACATTATATTCTAACAGCCACTATTCCCTTTGTAGCAATACTTTTTTTGAAAGTTACACTTGGTGTAATTTAAAAGAATACAGAGACAGGGATTATTTGATAGACCTTATATTAAAATTTTTGCAACATGATGTCTCCTATGCCATGGATGTCAGTCACTATCACAATGCAAACCTGATTCTGAAAGAGAGTCTCACAGATCTTACAGGCTCCAGAACAAGAGTTCCATTTCAGTACTCCCAATTCCATTCCCCTCCTATCCGTAAAGAACAGAATGAGGTTCTTGGTCTGATCCTGTGGCCATGTCTCATTTTTCTCCATGCCACCACTGTAAATTTAGCCTTGTGTCATTCACAGTTCAGTGGAAATGGTTCTTATCTGAGGCTCACAAAATTCTGTATACAAATATTTGATTGACTAAGCTATTCTGTAAAATCTTGACAATAGAGATTGGGCAAAGGGCAGCAAGTTGAAAGGTTGCTTTTGTTTGTTGTGTTTTATCTTTTGCTGGAGTTATCAGTTTTCCTTTTAATCAGTAAAAAAGGCTCTGTGTGATTGTTGATACTATACCTCAACATATGCTACCTTATTTTATAATCATCTCTCTATAGCTCTCAATTGCCCAGCTAGATATAAGGCCTACGAAAGCAGGGGCCATAACTTGACTGTCTTCGTAACTTCTCTGGCTTAGGCTCCCAATGATGTCTAGAGAAAGATCGATGAAAATGAACGACATGAATGGCTTAGCGAGCAAAGGACTTGCCTGAGAGTATGAACATAGCTGAATTGTAGAGCCTTCAGCCCATAGCCTCGTTCCTAAAACAAATCTGATTGATAATGTTTCCCCTCTTTCCTACAAGGATATTTTGAGATGAAATTGAGTTATACATAACATTTTGAGCCTTTCAGAGATAGAATTACCTAAGGCACTTTGCCTCTCAGCAGTTCCGTAATTTAGTTAGATGTCATCTTGTGCTGGAGTCCACTTTAATGTGAAGATTTTATTGGAAGCCTTCTTTTTTAAAAAATTACTAATAAATGATTTAGCCTTTCCAGTGATTTTGAAATGGTTTAAGAGCTTGCAAATCAAAATGTTTCCAAGGACTAAGTTAATTACCTGTCTTTGTCACCAGTTGCTCTATTCATGACCCTGGAGAAAGTTGCTTTCTTCTCTCTGCCCACTCTTGGCTGCCCCTTCCAGGGTGTTGCCAGAATACGTTTTATTGTTGTATTAAATAAAATCATGGAAATATGGAGTTCTATGCACACTTCATACCAACAGTGCCTGGCACTTAATAGGGTCTCAGTAAGTATCTGTGGTATATATTCATGAATCAATCCATCTATTTCCACCACGACAGATTGCTGCAATATCCCAGCCTCTGCTTCAATACTGCCTTCCAGTGGTGGAGTCCCTCCAAAGGCCACTTACTGTATTTGTCAACAAATTTAATTACTGTCAAAAGCCACTTTAGACCTCTATGAGATTTTCTATAATTCTGCTGGGCAGTTAGTCACATCTGTCGAGCATCTTAGTCATATTTCTGTTGTAGTATTCAGCACAGTGCATTATAATTCCTGTTATTTCACACCTCCTATGTCTTCCTTTCTAGACTGTGAGCTCCATGAGGACAGAGGAGTGTCTTGTTTTCCTTGTACTCCCAGCTCCTTTGTGGTCTATGTGTTCTCACATAGTACAGAAGGGAAAAAAGACTGGAAGGAGGGGGACAAAGAGAATGAGAGGAAAAAATAATAAAAACATGGAATGTATGTATTGATTGCCAACTCAGTGGTCTCTTAAGAGTGATATGCTCACCCCAGAAAGCATGTATGAAAACAAAGCATTCAAGTTCAGGAAAAAAATTTTAAAACAATTTCCATTTATTTTTTTGTAATCTCAAACATTTTCATTTCCATTTTTTTGTGTATGTTTTGTACTCTACATGCTACTTTAATATGTTTTATAGATGTGTTTAATTTATAAATGCATTTTAAAAGGTACATATTCAAACATCTTATGTTAAAGATACAAATCATAAGTTTGGAGGCCCCTAGTATAGCTGTTTGTCAGGTACTATGCTAAGCATTTGATATGATAGTAATTCATATCCCCTGAGTTGTATACTGTGGTCCCCATTTTACAGATGTAGAAACTGCAGCACAGAGAGGAAGGGCAATCTTCCCATCACATACAGCTGGTCAACGGTGGGACTAAGGCCCACACTCAGATTTGTGTGGCTTAACGTCTGCCACATGCTCTCTTATTCTTCTGTCCTAGTACCCAGGGTTGTTCTTCAGGCATGGTACAGACTTATGGAATAAATAAATAAACAGAATGGATGAATCAATCATACTAAGTACCTATGAAAGCTTTGTTCTTAAGAAAAATTGGGAAAATGAAAATAAAATGTCATTTTTTCATTGTAAAAGCCTATATTGGCAATGACGAGCCAAATAACATAGCTATGTGGCACATTAGACTATTTAGTTCCATGTCTTTACAGAAAAACTAAAGTAAAGGATAGCAAGTCACTTGTTCACTGTTATATCTGAAGCCAAGAGACTGGTATCCTCATTTTCACATCTGATTACCAAACTACTTTTTTTAAATAGAAATATTATTTGCAAACCATAAAATTCACCCTTTTAAAGTGTACAATTCAGGAGTTCTTAGTGTATGATCAAGATTCTATAACCATCAGCATGACTTAATTTCAGAACATTTTCATTGCCCCAAAAAAGAAAGCATATACCCATTAGCAGTCACTTCCCATTTCCCTCTCCCCCAGCTCCTGGCATCCACTAATTTACTTTCTCTCTCTATGTATTTGCCTTTCCTGGACATTTCATATAAATGAAATCACATAATATGTGGCCTTTTGTGTCTGACTTCTTTAGTTAGCTTAATGTTTTAAAGGGTCATATAAGTTGTAGCAGGCAGGCATTAGTCCTTTAATATCCTTTATGGCTGAATTATATTCTATTATATGGGTAAACAAAAATCCATTCATCAATTGAAAGACATTTGGTTGTTTCCACTTTTTGGCTATTATGAATAATGCGGGCATGAACATTCATGTACAAGTTCTTATTTCAACATGTATTTTGAATTCTCTTGGTATATGCCTAAGAGTGAATTGCCGGGTCGCGTGATAACTCTATGTTTAACATTTTGAGGAACTGCCAAACTGTTTTCCAAAGCAGCTGTGCCATTTTCCATTCTCACTAGCAATGTGTGACAATTTCAATTTCTCCACATCCTTGCCAACACTTGTTGTTGTCTATCTTTTTTATTATAGCCACCCCAGTGGCTGAGAAGGATGTGGTTTTGATTTGTATTTCTCTAATGAC
The DNA here is from genome assembly GCA_004363605.1 of Indri indri. Taxonomy (NCBI): domain Eukaryota; kingdom Metazoa; phylum Chordata; class Mammalia; order Primates; family Indriidae; genus Indri; species Indri indri. The sequence goes on from RJWJ010016141.1 coordinate 27,191, forward strand.
AAGGATATGGAGCATCTTTTTATGTGTTTATTATCCCCTCAAGTACTTCTTTTGAATTTAAGTTATTTCCATTTTCTTTTTTATTTTAGCATTTTTTCAGTGGAATATAAATTTTGTTCTTCTTCTTGTGAAATCTTTTTTGCCCCAAGAACTCTGTAAGCATATCAAATGCTCATGAAATCTCCCTTATTACAGGTTGCATGGCCTCTCACGGTGCCAAGCTGCTGACACTGTGAACCCTCAGGATTTAACTGAGTTTCCACTGGCAACTTTCCAGAAATCTCCACGTCACATTATTAGATAACATGCTTTTATAAACCCCAAATTACAATGGCGATGATAATGCTTTATTAAAAAGCATTTAATTAATTTTGAAAAAGAATTTTTTGCAAAATTATATTTTCTTAACTTTTTACATCCCTAGGAGGTAGACAGGAACCAAAAGAAAGCAATAGCTGTTTCAAAGGGTCCTCTGAGAAAGTGTTTGTAGAGATATGAAGAGATATGAATATCTAAAAATTCTAGTGTGTCTTGGAAAAAATATTTTTGACTACAACCGGTGTCTCCAGATGTCCAAGAAAATTACCAAGTTGTTTTTACATTATATGCCAGTCCTAGATGTAAATTGCATTGCTCATATGTGATGCTAATATTTTAGCAATCTTGAAATTAACATTTGCTATCAAATCTAGTTTAGACCAGAGATAAAGGAAAGAAAACATTTTGAAAATTCCATATGCCAATTTTTGCCCTGTACATTGAAATAATATTTATATTAGCCTCTAAAGATATGTAATAGCATTCTTTGGGGAAAAAAAAAAAGTGCCTGACAGATTACATATATAGCATAGCCCACCTCAGTTTACATGTTTATTGCAGCTATAAAGCCTTTCTGGCTTTCAGACCTTACATGTTCCCATCTTACATTCAGATTTTATTTGATGACTTTTACCAACAGTAGTCTTTCTCAGTCTTACTATAAGTTGAATATATTTGGTCATAATGTTCACAATGATGAAATTCATCAGTTCCCTTATAAACTCGCTTTTTTATGGAAAGTGGTTTTTCTTGTTAAAAGAAACAAACTGCTTTGAATTTTTGTTTATCTAGTCAATCCACAAATACTGGGTGAGCACCTACTAGGCACCAGATCTGGGAAATACACTGGAAGTAAGATAGGCATGCTGTTTGCTTTTGTAGAGCTCATAGCCTACCTGTTTTAACTCCAAAAACAATTACTTAACTGCAGTTGTGATAAATAGTAAAAGTGAAAATTTTGAGATTATATGAGAGCACATAATAAAGGAGCTGACCCAATTTGTGGTTGCCAAAAAAGACTTCCCTGAAGAAGTGACCCATAATTTGGGAGCTGAACGGTGCTTAGGAGTTAGCCAGAACATGGGCCAGAGGGGACTAGCATGTACACAGGAATTGAGGCAGACACGAGCTTGATGCTTTTGAGAACCTTAATGAAAGACAGTGTGACTGGCATGTTGGGAGCAAAGGTTACAGGATGAAGCAAATGGGATAGGCAGCACATGATGGGCCTCTTAGTAGGGAGCTGTTGCAGGGGTTAAGGCTATGGAGTAGTGTTTATTGGTAGCCCATAGATGTTAACAAAGGCTAAATGACCCTTTGCTCCATTGTTTTCTTCTCTTGGTCAGGAATACGACTGGAGAAACTACCAGCCCAGCCAGATGAGTGAATCCGAGTTGCAGATGCTGACAAGCCTGCGTCGGCAACAGAATGAAGAACTGGAGGATGCTGGGGCTTCCCATGGCCTGAGTGCATCCCAGGTTGACAACTGTAACGTCAGCATAAGTACCAGCAGTGATGACACAACCACCTGGAACTCCTGCCTGCCACCCGTGAGTCCTGGGCTTTGCATTTTCTCTTCCATTCCCTTAACTAAGAGCAAGCTTCTTTCTAACAAAGCCCTGCCTTGTCTGGGAAAACTAGGGCCAAAATGAGAACACTCCCTACGAGAAATATTCAGAGACCGTTCTGAAATGGTATTTTAGAACTGGGGGCAGAAATTAGAAGATGACACTGTCTTTTCTTAAATTGCCTTATTTACTTCCAAAAAATACAAGTATGATGATGTATAAAACCATAGATTGAAAGAAAAAAGGAATAATTTTACTGTAGACTCTGAGTATCCCATTGTATCCCCCGTTCCAGCACAAGCCCTGTGGCACATAAAACAGGCTCAACACTTGTTAAATACATATTTTTTAAATGAATGAACAAAGAGGAAAAGACCACAGATATACTAAGTGTTGCTTGGATATGAAGCGGAAAAGAACTTTCTGTAGAAGTCACCAGATGTTTACCAGCTCCTCCCTATGTCTGAGGGGCCGTGATGGGTACTGTGGATGCTTCAGAGTCTCACATTCCCAAATGTTCACATAGTTAAAGCACTTTAAACATGGCCCGTCACCCTACCCTCATTGTGGCTGGCAGAGGAGCTGGAGCACGCGCTTTTCAGGTGAAGAACTGATGCCAGGGTCCAAGTTTCCACACCTAGTCAGTGGTAGAACCCAGAGCAGAGCCCAGTGTTTTGTCTCAGTCCATTCTCCACATCACTGTCCTCAAGGATCTTGCGGCTTACTTGGAAAAACACAGCATAAACACCAACAGAACAGTCTAGTACAGCACAAGAAATGTCTTAGGGCAGAGTAATAAAATCATATGCTATAATGTAATTAGAGCTACTGTTTCTTTAAGTACTGAGAGCCATTTTAAGACCTCCATAGGCCCAAGGAATATTGACTTATAAGGCCACATTCAACAAGCATATTAAAGCATATTAAAGAACACTGTCATCCAACAGTAAATATAACTTTTTTACTCTACAATTTTTAAAGGAAATATAAAATCGTATAACCTTGATACATTTTATATAAAACTATGTAAAGATTGAGTTGAAGTGTATTTGAAAATGGATAAGCTAGTTTTAAATATTTAATTAAATAACTATTAATTTTGCAATTTACCTTTTATATTTTAAAGCCAGTTTTTTCCAGATCTCCAGCACCTTTGTAGTTTTTGGAAATCACAGAGGCCCTGGCACCTTATGCCATCAGATGTGCTATCTAATCTAACTTTTAGGGCTACTCTGTGTGGGAGGCACTGTTAGGCTCCCATTTCCAGGTGAGAAAATTGAGGCTCTTGAGTAAAGTGATGCAAACCCAGCTCGGTCTGACTCCTGAGTCCAAGTTCCTAACTGCCGTGATATGCTGACTTCTTGATATGTGACTCAGTTGTCAAATGAATGCTACAGATATCCAGTGGAAGATGGGATTTCAATGCTCTGGAGAGAACTTAAAAGTCTTCATGGAGGAGAAATTCAAATGGCTTTAAGAGCGGGGGAGTAATATAAATTTTCCAGTAGTGTGCTTTATCCCTGCTTTGCCCACCTCCAGGTTTCTCTTGCCTCAGTTGTGCTTTCATTAAACACAACTATCAAGCATACATAACATCTCATGCAGCCTTGGTGCCGAAGAGTATCCACCCACCCAGAAAAATATCTGAGTTCTGGTTACTCTGGTTACAAAGTATCCTTGCAGTCAGAGCTAAGATCATAATAGTCAGTTGCAGATTTTTGCCAATGCAATTTGTGATAAAATTGAAACATTGCCTTTCTTATAAAATATTCTTCAGCAGTCATTTAAACTGCAAGTAAGAAAGAGAACAGTGGCCTCCTGATCGCGCTCATTCTGTCAGAAGTAGCTTGGAGACCAACATTACAAAGGGCAAGCTGAGGAATGATTATTTATGGACTGAAAAGGCTGAACTCTTGGTTGCCCTGGATACCGTGTTCTCATCACCATCCTATTCTGGCAAGGACTGAAGTCTCCTGCATGATAACTACTCTGATCTAAAAGTATACAGCCCAAAATAACACCACTGGTAATGAACTTAATAGCCCTTCCATTTGACCAAATGAAAAATTGGAAAGTCTATTTTTTAGACAAAGATATTGGAAAGCCTACCTTTGGTATCCATAAGATATGTTTATTATTGCCTCAAATTCAGTCTATTCTAACACTGGAACAATCACCAAATAGAAAATTGTATTCCTTAATGAACTCTGCATCTTGCTACTCATATAGACTTTAAATAGAGCAATTTACAAGCACCCTTGTGCTCCTTCTGATAGCTCATGCTGTTCTCTTTAGAAGTTATATGGGGACAGTGGAAAAAAAGAAATGAAAGAATTCATAACTTTATCTATCACAATGATGTCCTACTCTTCTTGTATCTCAGTGAATGGCGCCATTATCCAAACTGGCACTTGAGCAAGAAATTTGAAAGACATCTTCACTTCTCCCACTCCTTCGTGCCCACTACCCAATTGGTCTCAAGATCCTGAGAATCCTCTCTCCTTTTTACCTCTTAACGCTCTCTACCTAATTCCGCAGGCTTGGCACTTTCTTTTTATTTTTTCTTCCCCCTTCATCCCATCACAGATTGTGCACTTTATTTTTCATCTCAATTCCTTCAGCAGTCCCCTGACATCTCTGTACCTTCCAGTGCAAGCACCATAGCCTGGTGGTTAGGGCCCTTGGCTCTGAGGTCATATTGCCATGGTTCAAATCCAAGCTGTGACCTTATAAAACATTTGTCACTGCATCTGAGACATAATAAGCATTTAATAAATAAAGGTTAGTTGTCATTATTATTATCATCATTGTTTACATTAGTGATCCTTTTAAAGCCTAGATCTGATCTGCTCTCTTCCCTACATAAAGCCCTTTGGTGACTCCCATTGCCTCTTTAGTTTGGTTTATAAGGGCCCCTATGATGTGAGAACTGCCCCCCCAGTCTTGTCTCTCTCTGCTCCCCACCTCTCCCTCCATGTTTAATCTTAGTTGTAATTCCCTAAATGCACGTGTCCCTGGACCGCGCACCTTGGCTATCCTCAAGATTTAGCTGCAGAGCCAGAGTAGCCCTTCTCGGGCCTCAGTGTGAGGGACACACCTTAGTTCTGCCACTAGAGCCAGGAATATCTCCAGAAGAACTCTCAGCACAAGCTTGCTCATCCGTCTCACAGCAATTCATTCCACACATAATTTTTGAGTGGACAGTGTGCTGTGAACTAGGCTGAGTGCGGGGGATACAACTAAGGTTTTACCTAGTCATGGAATATTCACAGTTTTGGAGGGAAGCAGAGAAGTAAGGAGCTCACAGTACTCAGGGTGGCCTGTGAGAACAGAATAAGGAGTTACGGGAACACATGAGCGGGTGCAGTTCTGCCTGTGGGCTTCAGGGATGCTTTCACAAAGAAGGCAACAGTTAAGCCAAAGTTCAAGAATGAGTTCAAGTTTGCCATTTAGACAAGAGGAGAAAGGAATTCCAAGTTCTGAAAAGGAGCAGAATCAAGTCTGTGGAGGGAAGGGGAGAGTCCCTCCTTTAGCAAGATAACATCCGCTTAGTACCTTTGTTTCTCTATTGGCTTGAATAGGACTTGAAATGAGTTGTGCTTGTGTCACCACTGCTCCCCACCGCCCCCCGCACAGGCACAGGAGAACCACTCTCTACTCTAGCCACACTGCGGCCTGCCCATCGCTGGCTGAGCCATGTCCTCTGTTCACATCATGCCATCGCTCATCTCTTTCCTCTGCCTGGCATGCTCCTCCATCCCTCTTTTCTACCTAGAACGTGGCTATTTGGTTTTGGTTTGTTTTTTGGCTAATTTTTTTTTTATTAAAGACTTTATTTTTTTAGAGCAGTTTTATGTTCACAGCAAAATTTAGAGAAAGGGACAGAGAGTTCCCGTCTACCCGCTCACCCCACCCATGCACAGCCTCCCATTATCAACATGCCCCACCAGAGTGGTACATCTGTTACATTAATAAACCTCCATTGACACATCATTATCACCCAAAGTCCATAGTTCACATTAGGGGTCACTCTTGGCATACATTCTAAGGGTTTGGACAAATGTATACTGACACATATCCACCATTATGGTATCGTCCAGAGTGGTTTCACTAACATAGAAACCCTCTGTGCACTGCCTACTTACCCCTCCTGCTACTTGGTTTTAAAGGCCGCACTCACTCGTCACTGCTTCATGAAACCCTCCCCAACCCTCAACCCACCCTGCACAGAATTCTTTGCTTCCTTCTCTGCATTCCCCTTACTTCAGGCTCAATGATAGCACTTGATATCAAATAACAGTAGGGTTACCAATATCCCACAGGCCTGGTTGTGAGCTCCTTGAAGGCAGAACCCTGCCCCCCCCCCCCCATCTTTTGGAACCTTCCACGTTGGGCACAAAGGCTGGCATGAGGCATCAAGGCTGATTGTCCCTCATTGGTTGATTGAATGACTCAATCAATAATATTTTAAAAGTCATTTTTTTACTCTAAAGTAAGGCAATTTTTACCAACATTCCAAAATAAACATCAGCTTTGCTTTGCTTAAATAAATCCTGAGTGATATATTTTATATTCAAGATTGGATAAGTGGATATTAAGTATACAACCAAAGGAAAAATCTCCTTCCGAGCAAGGCCTGATTACCAATAGTAAGAAAAAGTGCTTTAGTCAGATTACATTCAGTTTAGCATCTTTGCCTGATGACTTCACACACATTGCAGTCTGAAACGAGAATACCCACTCAGAGTGAAATGAAGACTCTTTAGCAAAATCTATTGTGTTTACCACAAGCTTTGATTCCTCAGCTTTCCTCAGTATCTGTACAGTTCAGAGTAATATGTACTGTTTAAAAGGTGTTTAGATATAATAAATTAGTCATTTAAAAGTATAATTAAATGTAACCATATTTCTCATAGCAAATTGGCTTTTGTAGGCATCTCTTGCTAAATAAATCAAACCTACTGAGAAATCCACTGGCCTTTGACAGACAGATTTTTCAAAGTTTCTAACTTAGAACCAAATTCAATTAAAACGATACTTTACAACTTCTGTGGAAACCAGGCTACAAGTAATCAATTTTGGAGAGTTTCTGTTAGGAGTAGCCCTCATGAGATTTATTCCAAAACTGGGCTCTAGACAGCCTTAGGAAGGGAGCTAGGAGTTAGTTATAATGAATTCTTAAGTGAATTTTATCTTGCTGAGGGATTTTGACTGACAATAGCAGAAAACTGTGTCGTGTGTATGTATTTTTTTTTTTAAGGAATAGGAATACCCGTCAAAGGACACTGTTTCATGTGATGACCAAATGAATACAAACTCTAGATCAGCCAACCTGGGCTCAAATCCCAGCTCTGCCATTTACTGACACGATCACCTATACAATGGGGATAATAAAAGGGCCTTCCTCATGTTGGCATTATGCAAATTGAATGAGTACGTGGAATGCCTGTGCCCAGTGCTCAGCAGAATAAGCTCACACTGACTATAAACTACTGTTCCCCTGAGGTTGTTTACCTCAAAGGGCCACTCGTGTGATTGGAAAAGATTTCTAGGACATTTTCCCTTTTATGACTACTGAGGCCTGTAAGGGTAGGCAGAGATTCTATTGTGTTTGTTTTGATGTGAGCTTAACCACTGGTGTTCAGACTGACCCCCTCAGAGCTTTACAAATAAACTCTTTCATGATTTCAATGTTTCATTATTTTGTTTCTCTGTCCCTCCTCAAACCTAGATTCAACCAAAGCATGCCTAAAGTACAGCTACCCTGTGAGCAGATGCCACAAAGCCATCATTTCTTCAAGTTAAGAATTCTCATAACCTAAGCAGGACATGACAGCACATGCCTGTAGTCTCAGCTACTTGGGCAG